>ML364259.1:0-47306 GCA_005239505.1 Nicotiana paniculata | reverse complement strand
TAATAATAATAATAATAATAATAATAATAACAATAATAATAATAATAATAATAATAATAGGAAGACATGGATAGAAATAAAGCAGTTAACTAATATCAACAATCGAAGCCAACTCGGCAGTCATAATCAATTATTGCTTCAATCCATTACCGCTGCGGCATGCAACCCGATCCCACAATATATTTATATTCAACTTCGTTGCGGTGTGCAACCCGATACCACAATATAATCATTTTTATTTCTGTTTGTGGCGTGCAACCCGATCCCACAGTATATTCATTTTCATTTAATTCCATTGCGGCGTGCAACCCGATCCTCAATATATATTTTTAGTCAATTATGTTGCGGCGTGCAACCCATTTCTCTAATATTATAATTTACCAATTTTGATAAAAGAAATTACCCCAATAAATGCAACAATTTATATGAAATTATAAGACAAGAAGCATACAATAATTATGATTTATTTAGGAAACAAGTGATGACAAGTAGCAATTAATTGCTGAAATAAAGGAGGAAATATGCAATTTAATATTTAGTATGCTAAAGGTCAAGTAACAATTAAGTCGCATAAATCAAATAAGTATGTAGCAATTATAGCATGAAGTCAAGGAAAAATATTGAGCAAGGAATATGAGAGAAATAATTAGTATAATAATTAATTCATGATTTAAAATAATTTATGATTTTCATATAATTATACAAACAATCAATTTAACGATGTATAGACATTCGTCACCTTGCTTATACGTCGTTACACATGAAATTCACGTAACAAATAATTCAAGGGTTATATTCCCTTAAGTGAAGGTTAACCACGACACTTGCCTCACTTAGAAATCAAATTCAAGATTCTAATGAACCTTTGCCTCACGCATTCGTGTCTGAAAGGTTTAAATCAAGTCACAAACAATTCAATATACTCAATACGAATCATGGGATTTAATTCCATATGAAATTACAAACTTTCTAGATTAAAATCTGAAATTCTTTTCAAAAATTGACAGTGGGACCCATGTCTCGAATCCTGAAAAAACTCACGAAATTCGAACACCCGTTCTGATACGAGTTCAACCATATAAAAATTATCGAATTCATTTCTGACATCAGATTGCCTTTCAAATCTTCACTTTACATTTATGGAGGATTTTATAAAAATTTGATTATTCTTCAATAAATTCAGGAATTCATGATGTAAATGAGTATGGAATCGTGAAATATAATCAATATAGGATAAGGAACACTTACCGAATGTTTCTGCATGAAAATCACCCAAAAATCGCCTTACCCGAGCTCAAAATCATGGATAATGAAAAATGGGATGAAAGCCCATTTCAGAACTTAAGTTCTGTTTCCAGGTATTTGTTCATTGCAATCACAGAAATTCCTTCGCGATCGCTTTGTACGTTTTTTTCCAGTTCACTTTTAATCTTTGCCGATCGCGGACAATGCTTCGCGATAGCAAAACACATGTTTGGCTCCCCTAGAATTAACTCTTCGTAAATGTGGCAGTGCTCACGTGAATGCGAAGCACAATTCCATAGCCTTTCGTGATCACTGACTACCTCATGCGATCACGTAGCACAAATCCTTCTTTAGCTTTTGCCTCATTCCTTCTTTGCGAACGCAGCTTGGCCCTCGCGTTCGCGGTGCTTTAGCTGTTGCAATTGTGCGATCACGAACCTCACCTCGCGATCGCATAGAACAATTTTTCTTCAATGACCATTAAGCCTTCATGATCACAGACATATTCACGCGATTTCATAAAAGGAAACCAGAACTGTGAAGCACCAGATATTTAGCATTGTTTTCTTGAACAAAAATGGTTTGAAACTCACCCGAACCCCTCGGGAACTCGTCTGAATATTCCTACAACTCCTGAAACATAATATGGACTTATTCGGGGTCTCAACTCACGTCAAACAATGTCAAATTACAATTCATACTTCGATTCGGACTTGTGAGTTTCAAACTTTTCAATTTACAAAACTCGTGCCGAAACATATTAAATGAATCCGGAATGACTTCAAATTAGGCACACAAGTAATAAATGACATAACAGAGCTATTTCAATTCTCATAATCTCAATCCGAGTCTGATATCGATAAAGTCAACTTCCCGGTCAAACTTTGGAAATCTTTAGCCTTTAGATTTCTAGTTTTTGTTAAATGGCGATAATTTGAACTAGGGACCACCAAATTCAATTATGGGCATACGTCCAAGTCCTAAATCAAGATACTAACCTAGAGAAACTATCAAAACAATGATCTGAGTCTATTTTCTCGAAATGTTGACCGAAGTCAACTCAATTAAGTTCTAAAGATCTATTTCACATTTTAATCAATTTTTAGCGCTTGTTTCCCCCTCCCAGTAATACGTGGTTATTAGCTGTCAAACAAGTGATGATTAATTGAAATAAAAACACTAGTATGGATATGGATGGGGTCTCGCTCAGTGCGAGGGAGCAACTTGTCTGGTTTTACGGTGCACTCATTCCTGAAAAAGATACCGATCAGAGACGAAAGTTACACTGGAGTTCAGGATTTTTTTGTTAGATTCTCGAACGCGAAAAAGATCCAATGAATTCTATCACGCCCCAAAAATCAAGGGACATGAACAGCACTCGACCGGGTGGCCCCAGTCAAGCGGACCTGGATTTGCCTTTCCTATCCCCCGCGTTACCCCGTAATCTCATTAACATTACTCGGTGCAATAGCATTTAAGATCTTTAACATACAACTTTAGTTTGAGTTCATTTCTACCTCTTTGTCATAAACAACATAAGATACTAGAACATATTGCAAAATGCATACAGCATTCATACTTTACTACGTGGACCACGGTTGTCACTAACCAAAATACATATGTACAATATCCACGTTATGTCTATGGAGCCTCTACGAGTGATAGGATTTCATACAATACTTGCCGGAAACAAGGCTTTGGATATACCTTACAATACAAAATAGACCCAAAAGAAGGTGACACGAACCACACATGGCCCCAGGAGGAAGTGCGGCTCACCAATTCAACTGCGGAGTGGATAGGAGGCGCTACTTCCGGTGGACTGAATTACCTGTTGTAGAACCACCTACGTTCATATAAGAAAATGTAGCACCCCCGGCAAAAGGGACGTTAGTACTGTAGAATAGTATTAGTATGTATGAACAAACATTATCCCAAGTACAATCAAACAATAGACAAATAAGAGACAGTAATAGAACCAATCAATCTATGCACGTGGAAAGAAATAACCAAAATCAACAAGTTTTGCAATCTCTCCGTTTCCCCTTTCAACATCACCATATTCAAGAGTTTCATAGATTTTCATTTCAATAGTGATAATGATCACATTCCATCCTTATTACCTCGACCACCCTTATTACCTCGGCCACCCTTATTACCACGACCCATCATCTTTATTACTTCGTTTTGCGGTGCGCAACCCGATCCCACATGACAATCATATTTCGTAACAACAACCACAAACAATTAAATCACAAGAATTCTTCATTCCAAGGAACACAAGTTCATATCAACAATTCGCCATTTGAGCTCAAGGCACATTGACTCTCACCAAGAAGTAATTCATGTGCACGGTGTTGCCATAATTGTTCAACTCATTTACATCATTTCACAACACCCTTTTTCATTACTTTCCACGCATGGTTTTTAGCCATTGAATACATCCCCACACTTGGGCACATTAACATTCTTTCATTCATCAACACATACTTTCATATCGATACCCTCGAGCATTTACAAGCTTTTCACATAATAAGATAGGCACATCAAACACTTTTCACAATCTCATATAGCACGGTAGTATGGCAATCAACTAGGACAATCAGAGAATAGAATCTTACGTCTCAACACGTTTGAACAATCAATTCACATATTTTCAAACAAGGTACACATACCGTATGCTCGGACCCAACAAGAGGATTCTACAAAGGTTAAAGTTAGCCATACATACTTAGGGTCGAAATTCCTTTTTAACTTTTACTCACAAATCACCGAACCGACTAGTACCGTCAATCTAGTTCACAATTAAACATACTCAACTCAGAATTGGAAATCATGCATACAATTCGAACTCTTTTAAGCATTTTATAGAACGCTAGGCGACCGCATTAGATTACCACCCCTTGTTTGTGAATTTTACCCCAACCCTCTTCCCTTTTTGCTAGATTAAGAAGTTTTACTCACATGCTTGCATGGGTTTGACCTCCATTTTGAAGAACCATCCTATGTGTTTTATTCTTAATTAATATCTGAGAACTTTAGGGAAAAATGGGGTGAAGACTTACCTCTTTGAGTGAAGAAGATAACACTAACTCGATAGATTTCGGGCTTGAACGACTTTGAAGAATCAATTTTTGTTTATGAAGAAGAACTTTCTCTCTCAAGAATCCCTCTCTCCCTTATCTCTATTTATCTTAGAATTCAGTTAAAAATGAAGGGGAGGGGTGTTTTAATGAACTGGGGTCGGGTTTTAAAAATTAGAAAATAGGAGCTCGACAAAAGAATGCGGTCAGGAATGCGATCGCGTTCCTGACATGCGGTCCGCAGAGTCGACCGCAGAATGGCCCTCCAGGTGGGCCAAAATCGAAAACAATCTGCCTAGGTATGCGAACACTATGCGGTCTGCATACATGTTATGCAATTTCATAGTGCGTTGCATAACCTCCCTCCCAAAAATCAAAGGGAAACAATGCGACAGCTATGCGGTCGGCAGAACCGAAATGCGGTCGCATATTTACCGCATAGTTGTCGTCAAATGGGGCAGTGATCTGCCCGTGTATGAGACCATTATGCGATCCGCATACACGTTAAGCGATCGCATAGTGCGTCACATAACGTCTACTTTCTGAAAAATTTTATTCTTTAAGTCCTGAGGTACTTTTTACTCAAATTAGGTCTGTTTTAAAATTTTTCACAGTAAAAACAACTCGGGGACTCATTCGGGCATTATTTTAAACAAGAAAATTTTACAGGTCTTTACATCCTCCCCCCCCCCCCTAAAATCATTCGTCCTCGAATGAGGATTTTTGGAAATCATTTGGTTTTGAAAACATGATATGCAGCTTGAAGATTTTCACTAACCCCAATATTTTTAGAAAATTTCGCCAGAGTTTCCTTTGTAACTAGGCCTATCTACCTGACATAGAGCCCCCGAAACATAATTTCAAGCATCATTACACAGTTTTTGGTTATTCAATAACTAGCACGCAACGTTGTTACTTCAACAAATTGTATTTATTCAATCACTCTAACTACACATAGCTCTTTCTTCTTATACCACAAATTTTCACATGATTCACATTCTTGCACATAACTTAGTCATTTTAATGAGTCCCATACAACCCAATCACCTCAATACACCATATTCATTTCAATTAATCATTACCAACCTGCACTACTATTAATCACTTGCCTAACACCTAAGTTCCACAAAACTTTTATTTACCTCAAGGGTTGCACACTACCCAAATAGTAACAACGAGATCAGTTTTAGCACACACTGGGAAATTACAACAATAAGGCACTTAGGGGAAGATGGGGTGCTTTTGCACAAAATTGAAGATAAAATATAATTTGCTTAGAGATGACAGTTCGGACGATCACTACTAGACTTATTCAAACAAATTTGGGATATTTCTCTTTCATCCATTTTCCGCTTCCCACGTGGCTTCCTCAACATGCTGACTTCGCTACAATACTTTAACTGAAGCAATTTCTTTGTTCCTCAATCTACGGACTTGTCTATCAAGAATAGCAACCGGAACCTCTTCATACAATAATTCTTCATTAACCTCAATAGTCTCAACTAGCACGATGGCTGATGGATCTCTAACCACTTTCTTCAACATAGACACATGGAACACCGGGTGCACTAATGACAATTCAGGGGGTAATTCCAACCTATAAGCCACTTGTCCTATCCTTTGAGCAATCCGATATGGCCCGACATGCCTTGGGCTCAATTTCCCTTTCTTCCCAAACCGCATCACTCCATTCATGGGAGATACCTTCAAGAATACCCAATCATCTACTTGGAATTCCAATTCTCTTCGACGAATGTCCGCATAGGATTTTTGACGGCTCTGAGCGATTTTCATCCTCTCTTGAATGACTTTGACTTTTTCCAACGCCTGGTGCACAAGATCTGGCCCTAACAATTCTGCTTCACCAACCTCGAACCACCCAATCGGAGATCTACACCTTCTTTCGTACAATTCCTCAAATGGGGCCATCCGAATACTAGCGTGAAAGCTGTTATTGTAAGAAAACTCGATAAGCGGTAAATGATCATCCCAAATACCCTTGAAGTCCAACACAAAAGCCCGTAACATATCCTAAAGCGTCTAAATAGTCCGCTCTGCCTGACCATCAGTCTGTGGATGGAAAGTTGTGCTGAGATTTACCTGCGTACCCAAACCTTGCTGAAATTTCTCCAAAAATAGTCGTGAATTGGGCTCCTCGATCTGAGATAATAGAAACTGGAGTACCATGAAGCCTGACTATTTCCTTGATATACAACTGAGCGTACTATTCTGCAGTATCGATGGACTTGGCTAGAAAGAAGTAAGCTGATTTCGTGAGTCGATCCACTATCACCCAAATCAGATCGAACTTGCGCTGAGTGTGAGGTAACCCTACCACTAAATCCATGTTGATCATTTCCCATTTCCATATTGGAATTTCTATAAGCTGAGTTAACCCATCGGGCCTCTGATGATCGGCCTTCACCTGCTGACAATTCGGACATTTAGATACAAAGTCTGCCACACCTCTCTTCATACCGCTCCACCAATAAACCTCCCGGAGATCATGATACATCTTCGTAGAACCTGGGTGCACGGAATACCTGGAATTATGAGCTTCCGCCATTACCCTCTCCTGAAGATTATCCACATCAGGAACACATAGCGTTCCCTGGCACCGAAAAACACCATCATCATTACCGAATGAAAATGCCGAAATCTTGTTATTCAAAACTGCCTCCTTCAACTGTGCCAATGATGGATCCTTACACTGCTTTTCCTTGACTTCCGCTACAACTGATGATTTTGCCCCATTATGCACCAAAATATTTCTCTCGTCTGAGGTCGAGAGACAGACCCCTAGACTGTCCAATTGATAAATCTCCCGAGCTATAGGCCTCTGATCCACTTTCAAATGAGCCAAACTACCCATAGACTTCCGACTGAGAGCGTCGGCCACCACATTCGCCTTCCCTAGATGGTACAAAAGGTTCATATCATAATCCTTAAGCAATTCTAACCATGGTCGCTGTCTTAAGTTCAACTCCTTCTGCTTGAACAAATATTGAAGACTCTTGAGGTTTGAGAACACGTCCACATGGACCCCATACAAATAACGCCGCCAGATTTTTAATGCAAACACAACTGCCGCGAGTTCTAAATCATGCGTCGGATAATTCTTCTCGTGATTCTTGAGTTGCCTGGAAGCATAGGCTATAACCTTCCCATGTTGCATCAACACCATCCCAAACCAACTCTTGAAGCATCGCAATAAAACCACAAATCCCTTCGTGCCTTCTGGCAAAGTTAACACTGGTGCCGGAGTCAATATTGATTTCAACTCCTGAAAGATCTTCTCACAAGTGTCGGACCATTGGAACTTAATTTCTTTCTGAGTCAATTTAGTTACTGGGGAGGCGAGGGTAGAGAATCCCTCCACAAACCTCCGATAATACCCAGCTAGACCCAAGAAACTACGAACCTCTATCGGGGTCGTTGGTCTAGGCCAATCCTTTACTGCTGGGATCTTCTAGCGGTCAACCTTAATCCCTTTTCTGAAAACAACATGCCCCAAAAACGCGACTGACTCCAGCCAAAATTCACATTTTGAAAACTTGGCATACAATTGGTGCTGATGAAGAGTCTGCAGAGCTGCCCTGAGGTGATTAGCATGATCCTCCCAACTCCATGAGTAGACAAGGATGTCATCAATAAAAACAATCATGAAGGAGTCAAGAAACGGTTTGAAAACCCGATTCATAAGACCCATGAAAGCCGCTGGAGCATTCGTCAATCCAAAGGACATTACCAAAAATTCAAAATGGCCATAACGAGTTCTGAAGGCGGTCTTAGGATTATCCTGCTCTCTGATCTTCAACTGGTAATACCCAGACCGATAATCAATACACATCCGAAGCGGCCCATCCTTCTTCCTAACGAAAAGAAATGGAGCGCCCCACGGCGACCCAATCAGCCAAATGAACCCCTTCTCTAATAAGTCTTTCAATTGCTCCTTTAACTCCCTCAACTCTGCTGGCGTTATTCTGTACGGTGGAATAGATATTGGCTGTGTAGCTGGCGATACATCAAACAATCCCGAAATCGATCTCTCTATCTGGCGAGATCCATTGCCTCGGATAGATGATTTGTTCGACTAATTGCAGGGTGTGAGTTTTTCTCCAAAATTGATTTATGGTTGGGCTATCACCAGTTGACGATCAAAGAGCAGGATATTCCTAAGACCGCCTTCAGAACTCATTATGGCCATTTTAAATTTTTGGTAATGTCCTTTGGACTGACCAATGCTCCAGCGACTTTCATGGATCTTATTAATCGGGTTTTCAAACCGTTTCTTGACTCCTTCGTGATTGTTTTTATTGATGACATCCTTGTCTACTCGTGGAGTCGGGAGGATCATGCTAATCACCTCAGGGCAGTTCTGCAGACTCTTCATCAGCACCAATTGTATGCCATGTTTTCAAAATGTTAATTTTGGCTGGAGTCAGTCGCGTTTTTGGGTCATGTGGTTTCCAGATAAGGGATTAAGGTTGATTCCCAGAAGATCGCAGCGGTGAAGTATTGTCCTAGACCAACGACCCCGACAAAGATTTGGAGTTTCTTGGGTCTAGCTGGATACTATCGGAGGTTTGTGGAGGGATTCTCTACCCTCACCTCCCCATTGACTAAATTGACGCAGAAAGCAACTAAGTTCCAATAGTCCGACGCTTGTCAGAAGAGCTTTCAGGAGTTGAAATCAAGATTGACTTCGGCACCGGTGTTAATTTTTTCAGAAGGCACGGAGGAATTTGTGGTTTATTGTGATGCTTCAAGGGTTGGTTTGGGATGTATGTTGATGCAACACGGGAAGGTTATAGCCTATACTTCCAGGCAACTCAAGAATCACGAGAAGAATTATCCAACGCATGATTTAGAACTCGCGGAAATTGTGTTTGCATTAAAAATATGGCGGTATTATTTGTATGGGGTCCATGTGGACGTGTTCTCAGACCATAAGAGTCTCCAATATTTGTTCAAGTAGAAGGAGTTGAATTTAAGGCAGCGACGATGGTTAGAATTTCTTAAGGATTATGATATGAACATTGTGTACCATACAGGGAAGGCGAATGTGGTGGCCGACACTCTCAGTCGGAAGTCCATGGGTATTTTGGCTCATTTGAAAGTGGATCAGAAGCCTATGGCCCGGGAGATTTATCAATTGGCCAGTATGGGGGTCTGTCTCTCGACCTCAGATGAGGGAAATATTATGGTGCATAATGGGGAAGAATCATCACTTGTAGCGGAAGTCAAGGAAAAGCAGTATATGGATCAAGCATTGGTGCAGTTGAAGGAGGCAATTTTGAATAACAAGATTTCGGCATTTTCACTCGGTAGCGATGATGGTGTTTTACGGTGCCATGGAAGGCTATGTGTTCCTGATGTGCATAATCTTTGGGAGAGGGTGATGGCGAAAGCTCACAATTCCATGTATTCCGTGCACCCAGGTTCTACGAAAATGTATCAAGATCTCCGGGAAGTTTATTGGTGGAGCGGTATGAAGAGAGGTGTGGCAGACTTTGTATCTAAATGTCCGAATTGTCATCAGGTGAAGGTCGAGCATCAGAGGCTCGGCGGGTTAACTCAGCTTCAAATTCCAATGTGGAAATGAGAAATGATCAACATGGATTTAGTGGTAGGGTTACCTCTCACTCATCGCAAGGTCGACTCGATTTGGGTGATAGTGGATCGACTCACGAAATAAGCTCACTTCTTGCCAGTCAAGTCCACCGATACTGCAGAACATTACGCTCAGTTGTATATCAAGGAAATAGTTAGTATTCATGGTACTCCAGTTTATATTATCTCAAATCGAGGAGCACAGTTCACGGCTAATTTTTGGAGGAAATTTCAGCAAGGTTTAGGTACTCAGGTAAATCTCAGCACAGCTTTCCATCCGCAGAGTGATTGTCAGGCAGAGTGGACTATTCAGATGCTTGACGATATGTTACGAGCTTGTGTGTTGGACTTCAAGGGTTTTTGGGATGATCATTTACCGCTTATCAAATTTGCTTACAATAATAGCTTTCACGCTAGTATTCAGATGGCCCCATTTGAGGCATTGTGCGGAAGAAGGTGTATATCTCGGATTGGGTGGTTCAAGGTTGGTGAAGTAGAATTGTTAGGGCCAGATCTTGTGCACCAGGCATTGGAAAAAGTCAGAGTCATTCGAGAGAGGATGAAAACCGCTCAGATAAGTCAAAAATCCTATGCGGACGTTCGTCAGAAAGAATTGGAATTCCAAGTATATGATTGAGTATTCTTGACGTATCTCCCATGAAGGGAGTGATGCAGTTTTGGAAGAAAGGGAAATTAATCCCAAGGTATGTCGGGCCGTATCGGATTGCTCAAAGGATAGGACAAGTGGCTTATAGGTTGGAATTACCCCCTGAATTGTCATTAGTGCACTCGGTGTTCCACGTGTCTATGTTGAAGAAAGTGGTTGGGGATCCATCAGTGATCGTGCCAGTTGAGACTATTGATGTTAATGAAGAATTATCGTATGAAGAGGTTCCGATTGCTATTCTTGATAGACAAGTCCGTAGATTGAGGAACAAAGAAATTTCTTCAGTTAAAGTATTGTGGTGAAGTCAGCACGTTGAGGAAGCCACGTGGAAGCGGAAAATGAGATGAAAGAAAAATATCCCCATTTGTTTGAATAAGTCTAGTAGTGTTCGTCCGAACTGTCATCTCTAAGCAAGTTGTTTTTATGTTCAGTTTGGTGCAAAAGCACCCCATCTTCCCCTAATTGCCTTATTGTTGTAACTTCCCAATGTGTGCTAAAACTGAACCTGCTGTTACTATTTGAGTAGTGTGCAACCCTTGAAGTAAATGAAAGTTTTGTGGAACGTATGTGTTAGGCAAGTGATTAATAGTAGTGTAGGTTGGTAATGATTAATTAAAATGAATATGATGGATTGGGGTGATTGGGTTGTATGGGACTTGTTAAATTGACCAAGTTATGTGCAAGAATGTGAATCATGTGCAAAGTTGTGGTATAGGAAGAAAGAGTTATGTGTAGTTGACAAAATGATTGAATAATTGCCAATTTGTTGAGGTAACAATGTTGTGTGTGAGTTATTGGGTGATTAAAACTGTGTAATGGTGTTTGGAAATGTGTTTCGGGGGCTCTCTGACAGGTAGATAGGTCTAATTACAAAGGGAACTCTGGCGAAATTGTTTTTCTGAAATATTGGAGTTAGTGAAAACATGGAAGTTGCATATCATGCTTTCAAAACATATTGATTTCCAAAATCCTCATTTGAGGACGAATGATTTTTAAGGGGGGGAGGATGTAAATACCCGTAAAATTTTATTGTTTAAAATAATGCCCGAATGAATCCCCGAGTTATTTTTATTGTGGAAATTTTTACAATGGACCTAAATTGAGTAAAAAGTACCCCGGGACTTAAAGAATAAAATTTTCCAGAAAGTAGGTGTTATGTGATGCACTATGCGATCGCATAACGTGTATGCGGACCAATAATGGTCGCATACACGGGCAGATCATAGTTATGATCGCATTTCGATTCTGCGGACTGCATAGCTGTCGCATTGTTGCCTTTGATTTTTGGGAGGGAGGTTATGCGACGCACTATGCGATTGCATAACATGTATGCTGACCGCATAATGGTCGCATACTGGGAATATTATTTTTGATTTTGGCCCATCTTAAGGGCCATTCTGCAGTCGATTCTGCGGACCGCATGTCAGGAATGCGATCGCATTCCTGACCGCATTCTTTTGTTGGGCCCCTATTTTTCTAATTTTAAAACCCGACCCCAGTTCATTAAAACACCCCTCCCCTTCATTTTTAACCATTTTCTGAACAAAATTAGAGAGAGGGGAGAGAGGGATCTTGAGAGAGAAGCTTCATCTTTATCAATTGGATTTTCAAAGTCACTCAGGCCTGGAAATTTCGAGTAATCATCTTCTTCTTCATTCTAACAGGTAAGAATCCCCAAACCCTTTTCATTAGTTTTTCAGGTTTTAAACAAAAGGGGACTCTCGTGAATTGATTCTTGAAAATATAAGTTCATACCTTGCATGCATGATCATTAATGTCCATAATCTAGTAAGAGGAAGTGGGCTGGGGTAAAATTCACAAAGAAGGGGTTGGAAATCTAAGGGGCCACATTGCATTTGATAAAATGCTTAAAAAGAATTCAAATTGTATGCATGATTTCCAATTCTGAGTTGAATATGTTTAATTGTGAACTAGATTGACGGTACTAGTCGGTCCGGTGATTGTGGGTAAAAGATAAAAAGGAATTTCGCCCCCAGGTATGTATGGCTAACTTTAACCTTTGTATAATCCTCTTGTTGGGTCCGAGTATACGGTATGAGTACCTTGTGTGAAAATATGTGAATTGATTGTTCAAATGTGTTGAAACGTAAGATTCTATTCTCTTATCGTCCTAGTTTATTGCTATATTACCGTGCTATATGAGGTTGTGAAAGGTGTTTTGATGTGTCTATCTTATTATGTGCAAAGCTCGTAAAAGCTCGAGGGTATCGATATGAAAGTATGTGTTAATGAATGAAAGAATGTTAACGTTCCCAAGTGTGGAAATGTATATGATGGCTAAAAATCGTGCGGGGGTAAGTAATGAAAAAGAGTATTGTGAAATGATGTAAATGAGTTGAACGATTATGGCAACACCGTGTACATGAAATACTACTTGGTGAGAGTCATTGTGCCTGGAGCTCAAATAGTGAATTGTTGATATGAACTTGTATTCCTTGAAAGGAAGAATTCTTGTGATATGATTGCTTGTGGTTGTTGTTACGAAATATGATTGTCGGGTGAGATCGGGTTGCGCGCTGCAACACGAACTAATAAGGATAATGAGATGTGAGGTAATAAGGGTGGCCGAGGTAATAAGGGAGGCCGAGGTAATAAGGATGGAATGTGATCATTATCACTATCGAAATGAAAACCTGGGGAACTCTTGAATATGGTGATGTTGAAAGGGGAAAAGTAGAGATTGTGAAACTTGTTGATTTTGGTTGCTTCTTTCCACGTGCATTGATTGATTGATTCTATTACTGTTTCTTACTTGTATATTGTTTGATTGTACTTGGGATAAAGTTTGTTCATACATAGTAGTACTATTCCACAGTACTAACGTCCCTTTTGCCGGGAGCGCTACATTTTCTTATATGAATGTAGGTAGTTCTACAGCAGGTAATTCAGCCCACCGTCAGTAGTGCCTCCTCTCCTTTCCGTCAGTTGTTCTGGTGAGCCCCACTTCTTCCCGGGGCCACGTATGGCTCATGTCACCTTATTTTGAGTTTATTGTGTAGTGGAAGGTATAGCCGGGGCCTTGTTGCCGGCAAGTATTATATAAATCTTTTGTATTTGTAGAGGCTCCGTAGACACTATGTGGTTAATGTATATGTGTATTTTGGGTAGTAAGCGTATGGTTCGGAATTGTGGTCCACGTTGGTAAATGTTGTATGTATTTTTTAAGTATTTGGAATCACATGTTGGAAATGATAAAAAGTAGAAATGAATTCAAGTTGTAAGTTTATGCTTGAGTTATAAATGGCTATTTCACATGAATAATGTATATTGAAATCACGGGGTAACGTGTGGGTTAGGAAAGGCAAATCAGGTTCGCTTGACTGGGGTCACCCAGTTGAGTGCCGGTCGCGTCCCTCGATTTTGGGGTGTGACCTTGAAAACACAAGTCCTATAGATGCACGCGGCTGTAATGGAATCACCAACAGGAGTCGACACATAGAACGGCTCATGAAGCCCTTCGAGTTCTATCCCAAAACTTGAAGCAATAAATGGGGTAACATATGACAAAGAGGACACTGGATCAATAAGAGCATAAACACCAAGTGATTGAACAGTCAGAATACCTGTAATAACATCTGGGGAAGCCTCCGCACTCTGGCGACCACTCAAAGCATAGAAGCGACTAGGTCCACCTCTACCTCGTACTCCACCCCTAACTACCACGCCCTGCTGGAGCTGGAGGACGCACTGAAGATGCAGCGACTGAAGAACCGAACGGTTGAGCAAAACCACTACCCATGCCCTGTCTGGGCGCACGGCAATCCCGCTGAATATGACCTCTCACTCCACACTCGTAGCATACCGAGATATCCAGGTAACAAGGCTCGGTATGGAACCTCCCACACTTAGGGCACAAAGCCCTCCTCTGCAGCTGGAACCTCCCTCCTGGACGACCGGACTGATGGGGCCTCCTACTGTCTGATCCTGGTCCCCAGCGACTGCTCCGCTGATAACGGTGCACTGATGGCGGTGCACTGGATGAGGACTGAGCATAAGACTGGGATGGCCCTGATGCTCCTCTCCCCTGAACTGGTCTCCCTTCTCCAACTGAACTCCCCGAGTGGCCCGCTGACCGGGCCCTGCTAATACTCTCCCTCTCCGACCTTATCTTTAATTTTCTAGCCTCCGTGAACTGGGAGAATCCCACCATCTTACCATAATTCATTCCTGAGTGCAAGGCAGCTGTAGCAACTTCATTCACAACTAAGGGACTGAGGCCCTGAACAAACTGCCGAACTCTGGCATCCATAGTCGATACTAACTGAGAAGCGTACTTGGACAATCTCACAAACTCCATGTGGTACTCCCACACACTCATATTACCCTTCTTGAGGACCTCAAACTCCGTAGCACGGGCTGCCACAGTCTCGCCAGTCAAGAAGTGATCCATGAAAGCATCAACAAACTCATCCCATCTCGCCGGAGGACTTCCCTCCCCACGGGAATTCTCCCATATCTTGAACCATGAATACGCTGCTTCCCTCAGCCTGTAAGATGATAACTCAACCCCCTCTGTATCTGTAGACTTTATAACCCAAAGCGTTTTGCTCATCTCATCCAGAAAATCCTGCGGATCTACCTCTGGATCAATACCTGAGAACTCTAGAGGGGCCAACCGCAGAAACTGGTTGACTCTGGAACCGGCGGAATCTCCCTGTCTGCTAGAGCGCGCAGGGGCAACATGAGATACCTGGGGCCTGAGCGGCCACTAACTGAGTCAACATATGAATAGCTCCCCTGAGGTCCCCATCGGAACTGCCGGGACCTGAAGCTGGAACCGAAGAAGGATCAGGAATATCAGCGGAAGGGGTTGCAGCACACTCCGCCGCAGCAGCAATAGGAACACTCTGGTCTGGAACAGAAAGGCCAAGTGGATTCAAGGTCGGGGATTCGCTCTCGCTCGCACCATCGGGTACAGAATTCACAGCCACACTTGGGGTGGCATTGGCCTCTAGTCCAAGTCGAGCTCTCTTCTTTGGTTCCATCACTGAAAATTTCAGAAAAATGCATGAGTTAGACAAGGATATTCGCTTCCCACTTCACCGCACGATATAGAATAATAATGAAAAGGGTGTTTCCTAAATGTCCATGTAGCCCCCTAATTATAGATGTGGTCGACAACAAACTGATAAGAAGGGCTCTACTAGACACGGCTCCGAGACAAACTAGGACTCTTTTAAAACCTTAGGCTCTGATACCAAGTTTGTCACGCCCTAAAAATCAAGGGACACGACCGGCACTTGACCGGGTGGCCCCAATCAATCGGACCTGGATTTGCCTTTCCTATCCCCCGCGTTACCCCATAATCTCATTGACATTACTCGGTGCAATAGCATTTAAGATCTTTAACATACAACTTTAGTTTGAGTTCATTTCTACCTCTTTGTCATTAACAGCATAAGATACTAGAACATATTTCAAAATGCATACAACATTCATACTTTACTACGTGGACCACAGTTGTCACTACCCAAAATACATATGTACAATACCCACGTTATGTCTATGGAGCCTTTACAAGTGATAGGATTTCATACAATACTTGCCAGAAACAAGGCTCTGGCTATACCTTACAATACAAAATAGACCCAAAAGAAGGTGACATGAACCACACATGGCCCCAGGAGGAAGTGGGGCTCAGCAATTCAACTGCGGAGTGGAGAGGAGGCACTACTACCAGTGGACTGAATTACCTGTTGTAGAACCACCTACGTTCATATAATAAAATGTAGCGCCCCCGGCAAAAGGGACATTAGTACTGTGGAATAGTATTAGTATGTATGAACAAACATTATCTCAAGTACAATCAAACAATACACAAATAAGAAACATTAATAGAACCAATAAATCAATTCACGTGGAAAGAAACAACCAAGTAAACAAGTTTCACAATCTCTCCTTTTCACCTTTCAACATCACCATATTCAAGAGTTTCATAGATTTTCATTTCAATAATGATAATGATCACATTCCATCCTTATTACCTCGGCCACCCTTATCACCACGACCCATCATCCTTATTACTTCGTGTTGCGGCGCGCAACCCGATCCCACCTGACAATCATATTTCGTAACAACAACCACAAACAATTAAATCACAAGAATTCTTCATTTCAAGGAACACAAGTTCATATCAACAATTAGCCATTTGAGCTCAAGGCACATTGACTCTCACCAAGAAGTAATTCATGTGGACGGTGTTGCCATAATCATTCAACTCATTTACATCATTTCACAACACCCTTTTTCATTACTTTCCACGCACAGTTTTTAGCAATTATATACATCCCCACACTTGGGCACTTTAACATTCTTTCATTCATTAACACATACTTTCATATCGATACCCTCGAGCATTTACAAGCTTTGCACATAATAAGATAGGCACATCAAACACTTTTCACAATCTCATATAGCACGGTAGTATCGTAATCAACTAGGACAATCAGAGAGTAGAATCTTACGTCTCAACACATTTGAACAATCAATTCAGATATTTTCAAACAAAGTACACATACCGTATGCTCGGACCCAACAAGAGGATTCTACAAAGGTTAAAGTTAGTCATACATACCTAGGGTCGAAATTCCTTTTTAACCTTTACTCACAAATCACCGAACCGACTAGTACCGTCAATCTAGTTCACAATTAAACATATTCAACTCAGAATTGGAAATCATACATTCAATTCGAACTTTTTTAAGCATTTTATCGAACGCTAGGCGACCCCATTAGATTACCACCCCTTCTTTGTGAATTTTACCCCAACCCTCTTCCCTTTTTGCTAGATTAAGAAGTTTTACTCACATGCATGTATGGGTTTGACCTCCATTTTCAAGAACCATCCTATGTGTTTTATTCTTAATTAAAATCTGAGAACTTTGGGAAAAAATGGGGTGAAGACTTACCTCTTTGAGTGAAGAAGATAAAACTAACTCGATAGATTCCGGGCTTGAGCGACTTTGAAGAATCAAATTTTTTTTTTTTGATGAAGAAGAACTTTCTCTCTCAAGAATCCCTCTCTCCTTTCTCTCTATTTTGCTCAGAAGTCAGTTAAAAATGAAGGGGAGGGGTGTTTTAATGAACTGGGGTCGGGTTTTAAAAATTAGAAAAATATGAGCTCGACAAAATAATGCGGTCAGGAATGCAATCGCATTCCCGACATGCGGTCCGCAGAGTCGACCATAGAATGGCCCTCCAGGTGGGCAAAAATCGAAAACAATCTGCCCAGGTTTGCGACCACTATGCGGTCCGCATATATGTTATGCGATCGCATAGTGCATTGCATAACCTCCCTCCCAAAAATCAAAGGGCAACAAAGCGACAGCTATGCGGTCTGTAGAACCGAAATGTGATCGCATATTGGACCGCATAGTTGACCTCAAATGGGGTAGTGATCTGCCCGTGTATGCGACCATTATGCGGTTCGCATACACGTTATGCGATCGCATAGTGCGTCGCATAACACCTACTTTCTGGAAAATTTTATTCTTTAAGTCCTGGGGTACTTTTTACTCAATTTAGGTCCGCGTTAAAAATTTCCACAATAAAAACAACTCGGGGACTCATTCCGATATTATTTTAAACAAGAAAAATTTACGGATCTTTACAAATTTGAAAGAATTGAACGAGATAGGACATTATAAAGATAGTTGTTGAGAAAGCATCTGATTTCTAACTACGAGTCTGTTTTCAAGCTAACTGAGTGCCATCTGCTGCTAGTTCTGTTCCACTATCTACTCTTACTGCTCTCGTTGCCGATGTGACAGTCTGAGTAGACGGTGCTCTTTTTCCTGTTGTTTTTGGGGTTCATAACCGGTTCTATTGAATTTGCTGTTAAGGGAATATCACCAGTTCTTGAAATAAGAGCTCTGGGACTTCATGGCTTTAAGGGAGGTTTAGCCTAGCCATAAGCCTTTTCGGAATAGAATTCTTTCTTAGTTGAAGTTCCTATATTGGTTTTTTTCGGAAAATAATACGGACTACGCACACATGTTAAGGAATGATGAATAGTGCTTTTCAAGATCACAAAACACAGAAATGAATATGAAATTAAAAATGACATTTTGGGTCATCACAACTAGATACAAAGACATGATTAACTTTCTCTTCTCTAGGATTAAGAGAACAAGAGCATCAATAGATACAATACTAAACTTAAGAATTACTTCATCAATAGGTACTTCACAACTCTCCAAAAAGAATAAGAGATTTCAAAAGGTACTATAGGCACGTCTTCTGCCACGACCCAAAATCCATTAAGGTAGTGATAGCGCCAGACACTGCTGCCGGGCAAGCCAATCATTTAAATAGTTAAAAAAATCTTTAATTTTAAAAATATTGAAGTCATTCCTTTTTTATTTCCTTAAATAATAATTAGAGAACTAACACTGAGTAAACGATAATATCTTAACAAATTTAAGCAGTGAATAAATCCCATAATTATCCCAGAACCCGGTGTCACAAGTGCATGAGCAAATATCTAAGAATTATACATGTACTAAAATACTTGTCCCGAATACTGGACAAGGAATTTTAAATAAAATGCAATACATCTGAGGAAGACTCTGCCGACTGTGGGTCGTCTCCGAAAGGTGCAGCTCGTCTAAGTCTCCAAGTCAGCCACATCACTGCGTCAAGCAGGGTCACTAGCTATGAAGGTACCTGTGCAATATAAATGCACATCAAGTGTAGCATGAGTACGAAAATAACGTGTACTCAGTAAGTATCCCGCCTAACCTCGAAGCGGTAGCGACGAGAGGTCGGATTAGATACTTACTAGAGGTCAATTTTTATCAAATCAGGGGTGACACAAAGCATGTATATCATAGGCAATTCAATAAGTAATGACAGGAAGTAGCAACTTCTTTCAGATTTAAGATTTTAAATCATCGTCATTCCAATTGACAATTTATAATTTCCAGGCCAGTTAACAGGTATATATCACAGAAAGTACGCAGCAATTATCATGTGCAAGAAATGCCGAGGGTCAAACGGTGCGGACCAACAAAAATAAATTGTGCACTGCCGAAGGGTTGAACGGATCGAACCATAGATGCATCTATTTTCCACGCTCACAAATCGACATGCGACGCGGTCATATATAATAATAGAGTTACCCTGCTCGCGAATCATACATGCGACTCAGGTACTCATAGATACACATATTCACACATTAATTCACATTTTTATCAGGAAAATAGTTACCCAAGGAAGTGATAAAATTCTCTTTTAATGGACACGAAGATGATATTTAAATATTTTCTGGAATTTCATTTGCAAAGTTTGATAAGGTTTTAAATATTATAAATTTATCACTAAGGTTACAAGTACGGCAAATAAAACATGTTTTATCAGGAAAACCATTAACCCAGGAAAAATCAATTCTCTTTCTAGATGATTAACGAAAATAAACTTCAACCTTCTTAGGTATTCAGTTACTAATTCGATAAATTAACAGTCTAATTTTATTAGCAAAATTACAAATACAATAGGTAAGGCATGTTGGTGGGTCCTAGACTACCCAGACACAAGCATGATAGTAGCTACGCACGGACTCCCTTCACCTCGTGTGTACGTAGCCCCCACAAAAATAGTAGCACATATTCGATTAGTTCACCTATGGGGACAATTCCCCCTCACAAAGTTAGAAAAGAGACTTACCTCGCTCTGGAGTTCCATAACCGGCTTCCAAGCCCTTCCGATGACCCAATTCAATGCATAACGCCCCAAAACTAGCCAAATAACGGAAAACCAATGAAAATATACTCTAATACTTGTAACAATTCAAATTATATAAATTCCTAACTCCGATCGGAAAGTTGACCAAATTGCCCTCGGGCCCACGTACCCGGATTCCGAAATTTCTCGAAGATAAACTCTACCCATAGCCTTACTAACTCGAAGATATAATTTATTCTTAATTTCATGCTCAAATTCGTGGTTAAAATCCAAAAATACACATTCTAAGTCTTTGTTCAAAAATTCCAACTCTCTACTAATTTCCATGACCAAATCTATATAAAACCTTGTATTTTAACTTGAGATGAGTAGAAACAACTTACCTTGACATAGATGATGGAAATCCCCACTTGAAGCTCTCCAAAAATCACCCAACCAAGAGAAAAATGAATAGAAATGGCCAAGACCTCAGTTTTAAAATACACACTACCCAACCTCGCACCTGCGCGCCCGCAGGTGCGCCGAAGCACCCGCACCTGCGGCTTTCCCAGCTCCAGCCAAAACTCGCACCTACGAGCCATTTGCCGCATCTGTGCCTTCGCAGGTGCGGAAATAGCCTCGCACCTGCGCGCCCCAACCAAGCCAGCCTCTTCCGCATCTGCGACACAAAAGCCGCACCTGCGGCCCAAGCCCCGCAAATGCGGTCACACCAGATGATAGCAACCTCAACTCTTTCTCAAGTTCCAAATTCGATCCATCAACCACCCGGAATCCACCTGAGGCCCCCGGGACCCCGTCCAATCACACCGACATGTTCCAAAACATAATGTGGACCTGCTCGAGGTCTCAAATCACATCAACCAACATCAAAACAATGGATTGCAACTCGATTCAATCTTTATGAACTTTTGAATTTCCAACTCCTACATTTGATGCCGAAACCTATCAAATCATGTCCGATTGACCTCAAATTTGCATACAAGTCACATTCAACATTACGGACCTTCTCCAACTTTCGGAATCACATTCCGACTCTGATATCAAAGTTTACACTCGGATTTCTCAAAAACCTTCAATTTCTATCTCTAGCAAAATGGCTTCAAAATAACCTATGGACCTCCGAAT
This sequence comes from Nicotiana paniculata, assembly GCA_005239505.1. Classification (NCBI taxonomy): domain Eukaryota; kingdom Viridiplantae; phylum Streptophyta; class Magnoliopsida; order Solanales; family Solanaceae; genus Nicotiana; species Nicotiana paniculata. The sequence continues at coordinate 25,871 of ML364259.1, read as the reverse complement.
TCACTTCCGATCGCGCTCCCAACTCCAGAATCACCATACGGAGCTATTCCCAGACTCGGAATCCCAAACAGACATCAATATCACTGAAATTCCCTTCAACCCAGACTTATGAAATTTCCTCCAAAATACTAACTTCCATACTATGCGCTGAAATGCTCCCGGGTCATCCAAAACCCGTTCCGAACATACGCTCACGTTCGAAATCATCATACGAGCCTGCTGGAACCTTCAAATCCAGATTTTGAGGGTCATACGATCCTGCTGGAACCTTCAAATCCAGATTTTGAGGTTGTTTACTCAAAAATTCAGCCTTAGTCAATTCTTCCAACTTAAGGCTTCTGAAATGAGAGTTTTCTTTCCAAATTGACTCTAAACTTCCCGAAATTCAATTCCGACCACACCTACAAGTCATAACACCTGAATTGAAACTGCTCATGGCCTCAAACCACTGAACGACGCGCTAGAGCTCAAAACGACCAGTCAGGTCGTTACATTCTCTCCCACTTAAACATACGTTCGTCCTCGAACGTGCTAAGATCTGCTCTGGAGTTATCTGAAATCACTGTTTAACACCTCGTGCACCTGCCCTTGCTACCACAACCTAGTAGAGTACACTTTCTCGAACAATCCTAAAGATATCCTCTTCTGTCTAGGCAAATGGGCCTTAGAACCAGGTCTTCAACATCTGTAATCCTCTGCCATGCCTGTTTCCAATATATGAACACCGTATCAACTACCACCTGATGTAGCAGAAAGCACATCTTTACTGAATTAGCACCATGCACCGCATAATTGCTCATCTAACCACAATGACATTCCCTGAACCTTAATAGCCAAAATTTTCACGAATTTGATGCTCTCGATGCACCTCATGACATACATATAGGTCCTTCTATAACGCTTACGATACCACCACAACAGAGGAGATGTATAGAAATTCACAACCAACTGCAGAGTTAACAAATCATCGAATATCTCCTCTTGACTAGAATCATCACCTCATTATGAACCAAATAATGGTTTTTGTCCTTTAATATACTTCACAACATCTTATCGCACTGATTTCTGGTCCAATAATCTCGTCTCACCCAGGATGAACTGCTCAGACAACAAATCACCCCAAACATGACCAACCGTCTCACATGATACCACAACGCGCCAATAGGCCATAACTCGAACATGATACATAAGGAAAACGAATTATGAAAGGAACTTCTCAACTTAGGAAACTTATTATGAACTCTCCTTAGAAAATAGAAAGCAAAACACAAGAAAATAGATATAGGGAACCTTACTCAACATCACACTGTTGCGGCGTGCAACCCGATCCAAACATAAAATTTTACATATGAAGATACACACCGAGCTAAATTGCTCATTACCACAAAATATCGAATATCGGTCGCAAGCACGCTAAGTGCATAATACCATCCTGGGGAGACTGATAAGANTAGTGATGATGTTATGTGAGCAGGATGGCTCTTGAGATCCAGAGTATATATATATATATATATATATACTCTGGATCTCAAGAGCCATCCTGCTCACATAACATCATCACTATGCGGGAACTCAACACATAGGAAAATATCAAGCCGTTTCCCAACTCACACGGCATAACAGAATATTACATGAGATGAACGAAGACGGAACAACATATGTTGTTCTAATACCTTTCCATGAAAAGTGTTATACCGAAATGAACACGCCTGACTCATACGGAGACCATAATCATATTTAAATCCATCCACAAACATCGAGTCTACCTTGCTCGCACCGAACTAGGCTAATAGCTTTACCTGGGTCCATATTAACCCACTTCCTCTCATAATATGAAAGAACAACCATCATAGCCAGAACAAACACCCCATAATCCATAACCAAATGAACCGAACGCCCTCCAGGCATAAATTCTCAAATAAGCAATATTACACTTCTTTATACTCAGTCCAAATCTTCAATCCATTAAGTGACTACATGTCACACTCATACGATCATCTCGTGGTCACGCTCCCACGACCTTCCACCCAAGGTAGCAAGTCAGCACATCCACCGCTGGCCACACTAACGCTGTAAAACAAATCAAGAACCCATAACTAGGATACAAAGCCTCTTTCACCAAACACCGATCTCAGGTGACACTAAAGACAACACCAGCTTACTCTAAACATTAGAATCCTTTTTTCTTGCTCATTTGAGCTCATGACATCCTTGTCAACACCGAACCGCGACCTCGATCCTTACTTCCAGTTACATACTGCTTACCGCACCTAACATGCCAATATGCATTCGCACATGAATCTCGTCATAACTCCTGAACCGCTAATAGGGTAACCACCTCATCATATAAAGACCTCTTACTTAACTCAATTCAAGAGAACCATCACAACACACGAGTAAGTTCTCATAATCATACAACATGCAAATCCTCAAACTCTACCTTTGCAGGACATAACTGATTCACCCGTACACCTCAAACTAAAACTGATATGATACTCAGTCGCGCAATCGACTTATCAACAACAGACTCCCCCACTTGACTCAAGCCATAGATCAAGATGAACAATAACTCACAATGCCCATATGATAACACTGCCATGATACTGCAGTGAGAATCGATTAAACTTTCCATAAGCTCATATAACACGACCCATCGCGTACCTCAATTCAATTTGCACTCACCACAGGAATAATGATAACCCCAATCAACACATAGCAACTCAATTCGCACTCACCTTGAGTGATTCCATTCCATGAGACCATATTGTCTCCAAACCCATGAATCGTCTCATGCCCTCCAATACCATACTGCAAGCCGAAAACATCGTGGAACATTAGGGGCCTCCTATCACAATCTGTTGCAAGGCCCGATCCTTATCCATACTGCGGACATAAAACCCTTAAGCACCGCATTCTTAACTTACGAATTCATCAGGACCACTATTGAGAGTCACCCACTCTGACTTAGCCCGAATACAATCAACTCCAAGGCTCTTATAGCACACGAACACCCCTTTCAATGACGCACGTAACTGAGTCACTGCCCTTACAACTCGCCTATGCATTAAGCATAAATTATGAATCTTCCAAGTCATCCATTTCCCCAACATATGGGTAAACATCCTACCATCATATCAACACCGCGCGATAGCCAATAGTAAGCATCATAACAACCTGAGCATAGTCTCAAAACTCTCAGAAACACAATTACTGAGCTGAAACAATATAATATCCTTCCGCAGAGCGATGACTATAGTCCCAACCAACTACGCATGGAAAAACATCACATACCCAATCTGTGGTACCATTACCATTCCTCAAATTACCGATTCATAGCAAACACTTCGCGACGAGTAAGATTGATTAAGAAGAAATGTAGGCATAAGACTTAAAGGGAATCAAATCGCAAGATGAGGAATCAACAAGGGAAGTACTTCTAACAGCCCTGTAGCCTCTTGAAGAAAAGAACAGACGTCTCCGTACCGATCCGGACTCTACTAGACTTGCTCATGACTCATGAAACCTAAGGGAACCTAGTGCTCTGATACCACGTTGTCACGACCCAAAATTCATTAAGGTAGTGATGTCGTCGGACACCACTGTCGGGCAAGCCAATCATTTAGTTAAAAAAAATCTTTAATTTTAAAATTCTTGAATTCATTCCTTTTTCATTTCCTTAAATAATAATTAGCGAACTTCCACTGAGTAAACGATAATATCTTAACAAATTTAAATAGTGAATAAATCACATAATCATCCCAGAACCCGGTGTCACAAGTGCATGAGAAAATATCTAACAATTATACATGTACTAAAATACTTGTCCAGAATACAAACTGGACAAGGAATTTGAAATAAAATGCAATACATCTGAGGAAGACTATGTCGGCTGCGGGTCGTCTCCGAAAGGTGCAGCTCGTCTAAGTCTTCAAGTCAGCCACATCACTGCATCAAGCAGAGTCACTAGCTATGAAGGTACATGTGCAATAAAAATGCACAGCACGTGTAGCATGAGTACGAAAACAACGTGTACTCAGTAAGTATCCCGCCTAACCTCGAATAGGTAGTGACGAGAGGTCGGGTTAGACACTTGCTAGAGGTCAATTTTAATAAAATCAGGGGTGACACAAAGCATGGATAACATAGGCAATTCAATAAGTAATGAGAGGAAGTAGCAACTTCTTTCACATTTAAAAATTTTATATCTTTGTCACTCCAATTGACAATTTGTAATTTCCAGGACAGTAAACAGGTATAAATCACATAAAGTACGCAGCAATTATCATGCGCAAGAAATGCCGAGGGTCGAACGCCGCGGACTAACAATAATAAATTGTGCACTGCCGAAGGGTCAAACGGCTCAACCATAGATGCATCTATTTTTCCCGCTCGCGAATCGATCATGCGACACGGTCATATATAATAATAGAGTTACCCTGCTAGCGAATCATACATGCGACTCAGGTACTCATAGATACACATATTCACACATTAAATTCATATTTTTATCAGAAAAATAATTACTCAAGGAAGTGATAAAATTCTCTTTTAATGGACACGAAGATGGTATTTAAATCTTTTCTAGAATTTCATTTGCCAAGTTTGATAAGGTTTTAAATATGATAAATTTATCAGTAAGGTTAAAGTACGGCAAATAAAACATGCTTTATCAGGAAAATCATTAACCTAGGAAAAATCAATTCTCTTTCTAGATGATTACGGAAAATAAACTTCAACCTTCTTAGGTATTCAGTTACTAATTCGATAATATTAACAGTCTAATTTCATTAGCAAAATTACAAATACAACGGGTAAGGCATGCTAGTGGGTCCTGGACTACCCAGACAGAAGCATGATAGTAGCTACGCATGGAATCCCGTCACCTCGTGCGTACGTAGCCCCCACAAATAGTAGCACATATTCGATTAGTTCACCTATGGGGACAATTCCCCCTCACAAGGTTAGAAAGGAGACTTACCTCACTCTGGAGTTCCATAACCGGCTTCCAAGCTCTTCCGATGACCCAAATCAATCCACAACGCCCCAAAACTAGCCAAATAATGGACAACCAATGAAAATATACTCTAATACTTATAACAATTCAAATTATATAAATTCCTAACTCGGATCGAAAAGTTGATCAAATTTCCCTCAGGCCCACGTGCCCGGATTCCGAAATTTCTCAAAAATAAACTCTACCCATAGCCTTACTAACTCAATATATAATTTATTATTAATTTCATGATCAAATTCGTGGTTAAAATCCAAAAATACACATTCTAGGTCTTTGTTCAAAAATCCCAAATCTCTACTAATTTTCATGACCAAATCTATATACAACCTTGTATTTTAACTTGAGATGAGTAGAAACAACTTACCTTGACATAGATGACGAAAATCCCCACTTGAAGCTCTCCAAAAATCGCCCAACCAAGAGAAAAATGAATAGAAATTGCCAAGACCTCGGTTTTAAAATACGCACTGCCTAGGCCCGATTTCTGCACATGCGGCCCTCCAACCTCGCACCTTCGCGTCCGCAGGTGCGCCCAAGCACCCGCACCTGTGGCTTTCCCAGCTCCAGCCAAAACTCGCACCTGTGAGCCATTCGTCGCATCTGCGCCTTCGCAGGTGTGGAAATAGCCTCACACCTACGCATCCCAACCAAGCTAGCCTCTTTCGCATCTGCGACACAAAAGTCGCAGGTACGGTCACACCACATGACAGCAGCCTCAACTCTTTCTCAAGTTCCAAATTCGATTCGTCAACCACCCGGAATCCACCCGAGGCTCCCGGGACCCCGTCCAATCACACCGACTTATTCCGTAACATAATGTGGACCTGCTCGAGGCCTCAAACCACATCAACCAACATTGAAACAATGGATTGCAACTCGATTCAATCTTTATGAACTTTGGAATTTCCAACTCCTACATTCGATGTCGGAACCTATCAAATCATGTACGATTGACCTCAAATTTTGCACACAAGTCACATTCAACATTATGGACCTGCTTCAACTTTCGGAATCGCATTCTAACGCCGATATCAAAATTTCCACTTCCGGTCGGATTTCTCATAAACCTTCAATTTCTGTCTTTAGCCAAATGACTTCAGAATAACCTACGAACCTCGGAATTTACATTCGATCACGCTCCCAACTCCAGAATCATCATACGGAGCTATTCTCAGACTCGGTATCCCAAACAAACATCAATATCACTGAAATGCACTTCAACTCAAACTTATGAAATTTCATCCAAAATACTAACTTCCACATTATGCGCCGAAATGCTCCCGGGTCATCCGAAACCCGCTCCGAACATACGCCCAAGCCCGAAATCATCATACGAACCTGCTGGAACCTTCTTGATTCTGAGGTCGTTTACTCAAAAATCCAGTCTTAGTCAATTCTTCCAACTTAAGGCTTCTGAAATGAGAGTTTTCTTTCCAAATTGACTCTAAACTACCCGAAATTCAATTCCAACCACACCTACAAGTCATAACACCTGTAATGAAGCTGCTCATAGCCTCAAACCGCTGAACGGGGCGCTAAAGCTCAAAACGATCGGTCAAGTCGTTACATCTTCCTTAAGTGATTAAATGTCGGCGTTAACAAGTTGGCGTTTACAAAATCTATTACTGCCTCTGGGAGTAAACACCCATTTCTTCAAGCTAAGATCTCCCTTGAAAATTTCACTATTTCCTTGTAAACATTTCCATCAATATGACCCCGTAACTATAAACATCTAATCAACCCCCCAAAGACACATGCAAGACTGCAAGTCAACCCAAGTCTTGCTTTCTTTTCTGTGTACTTCATCGGAGAAAATCTTTATTCCATTTTCTCTACAACTGTGCGGTGAAAAGTAGTGTTATATCTACTAGAACATCATATACACTAATTATGTCTAAACCGAAATTTCAATGGATGAAAAAGAATCACCTTTTGTTAGGATTTGAACCTAATTTTCTATGATTTTTACTCATTTTATTGACCAATTTATTAAAGTTCTAATGATTGTATTATAATAGTAAAAAATTGACTCTTCATGCGGACTAACTGAATCTCGATATGTATCAAGAATATTGGAAGAACACACAAAAGATTAGCCCGAGATTGAGTTGAGAGTTATTTAGTGCCGATTTGGACATAAAATTTGATGGAAGATTTTTCCCAAAAAAAAAAAAAAATCAAAATTAGCGTTTGTTTATAATATTTCCAATTTTTACTTTAAGATGCATCTTGGAAATTTTCAAAAATTTAAAAACTGCAAAAAACTGTTTTTCAAAAATTTCACTCAAATCACTCACAAAACATCAAAAACAACCCAAACAGAAATTTATGTCCAAACAGAACTCTAAAGTTCAAATACCATTTTCACTTGAAAAACTTTTTCACCAGTTTTTCGAATTTTACAATTCTTATGTCCAAACGCCTACTTAGCGTGGGTATTAGTTGTACAATAATCATCAACACCGGTATCATTTGTATCGTAATCATTTATGAGCAGCAGGGAAGATTTCTCGAGAAGATACATAATACAAAAGAAGTGCCATTTACATGGGGAATAAATTAAAGCCGATTTAATAATTCCATAATACAGATATTCTTAGCGTAAGGTTCGGAGAAGACAGTTAATGGGGATAACGGGCAGGCGAGATATTAAGGGGAGGAGCAGTTATAGACAGTTTTACTATTTAAATTCCCTATTCCTCCCTATTGTATCCCATCTAAGAAATCGATTTCTTACTCTCTAATTAGAGCATTGTATTTCTGGATAGCCAAACAAAACAAGATAGAGGAAAGAGGTTGTCTTGATTGTCTTGCTGTTATATTTCTGCTAATAACTCGTCTGCAATTTTTATTAATTATTTTTCAATTGTATCATGTAAATGTCTTTCACATGTCAAACATTTTTATTCTTACTTGTCTATTTGTATTCACGGAATTCCACTAAACAATTTAAACAACTTACCAAAGGTTGTGGTTGCGGTGCATTGATAAGTGCTCCTTTATCCTTGGGGGTTTTAAAATCGAGCTCCAGGTATGGAGTCGCCTTTGGTGAGGAGCGCTTTACCCTTCAAAGTGAAACCTTCCGGTGTGAAATCGAATTAGTCGAGCTTCGAAGCAGATTCCAAACACGAATAAGAAACCAAAAGAAAAAAAAACAATTTTAAAAACTCACTGTGCTTCAAGAATACACCAATATGTTATTCTCTAAAGTTTTACTTTATCAATTGTAAAAGTTTTGCTACTACTAGTATCCACATAGTAGTCCTACCATATCTAGCACAACGTCTAACTTCCCAAAGTTCCAAACAAATGAGCAGTTTTCTTACACATAAATGCTATTTGAAGTATGTTATTATTTTAATTAGGAAATAGTATTTAGTGATACTAGCATATTTGAAGCTAAAGTAGAAACACGTACAACAGAAGGCTAAAATAAAAAGAAAATCTTTACATGAACCCCAAAATTTAGCAACCATTTGCAACAAACGAGTGATTTGTAACAAAGTTTCCAAGAACATGCTCAACATGCAAGAAATTGAACCTTGATCTTGTGTAGCATCCCTACGACATCTTTCATGTCGATCCTTCTTGCAGGAGATTCAGCAGAGCAATCTAGTGCCACTTTCATGATCGATGCCACACAATCTAGCTTCTTGTTTAAGTGATTATCCCGTGGTGTTAGTATGTTGGCATCTACAACATCAACTATTGCCTCTGGAAGTGAATAACTCACCCATTGCTTCAAGCTAAGATTCCCATCGAACATTTCGTCATTAGGCTTTCTCCTTGTAAACGTTTCCATTAACATGATCCCGTAGCTATAGACATCACATTTTGTTGACACCAACCCCTCCTGACCATACTCTACACAATCAAACAATTTTAAAATGTAAAGATTTATTGGTGGAAAAAGGAAAGGAAAATCATGCAAAGCAAAAAAAATAAAATAAAGAGACGTACCTGGTGCAATATAACCCATTGTTGCTAAGGTTCTAGTGTATAAATCACTCTCATCTTCCCCCAACATCTTTGAAATACCAAAGTCGCTTAGGTGGCCAACCATATTCTCATCCAGCAAGACGTTACTTGGCTTCAGATCACAGTGAATCACAGGTGATGAGCACTCATGGTGGAGATATTCCAATGCACATGCTACATCTATCATTATGTTCAGTCTCTGCATGATGTCTAAGAAGTAGTTGTGTGAATACAACCACTTATCGAGGCTTCCATTGGGCATGTACTCGAGTACTAAAGCCTTAAAATCCAGGTTGGAACAACTAGTGATGACTTTTGTGAGATTCCTATGACGGAGGTTACGCAAAACTTCACATTCTGTATCAAAACTCTTGAATGCCACTTCCAATTGCATATTGAACACTTTAATTGCAATAGTTGTCCCACTTCTGAGCATCCCTTTGTAGACACAGCCAAAACTCCCAGAACCAATCAGATTGCTCTCGTTAAACGAATCAGTTGCTTGGATCAGTTCATAATATGAAATTCTTCCTCTTGTTGCAAGAGACAATGAATCAGCTTGTTGAGGAGCTCTTTTACCTTTCCTATACCTTATCCATACAAGCACAAAGGTGATAGGAACAAATGATAGTGCAATTCCCACTAGAAGAAATAGAAGCGTTTTACTCCTATTTGATATATGCTTGGATGAAATGGGGCATGGTGAGACACTAAATGTCGGAGAACCACATAATGCTTCGTTGAAGAGAAAAAGCTGACTTGAGAGGTTCTTGAATGGACCCCCAGAGGGTATTTCACCATACAACTTGTTGTAAGAGACATTGAAATAGTTCAGGTATTGAAGTTTCTCAAAAGACCTGGGAATGATTCCTGATATATTATTATGAGAAAGATCTAGGAATTCCAAACTTACCATGTTGCTCATTGAGTCAGGGATAGATCCTTGCAACTTGTTGTGTCTCAAAGAAAGGTATATCAAGTTCTGCAAATTTCCAATTTCTTTAGGAATGCCATCTAAAAATTGATTCATTGATAGATCCATCTGTATTACGGCCTTTAGATTTCCAATTTCTGGAGGTACAGAACCACACATGTTGTTTGAAGATAAGTCAAGACTCATTAGATCTTTCAGGTTTCCGAAGCTTGATGGTATATTGGAACTCAATTTATTAGAACCTAGAATTATCCTCCTAAGGGAAGTAACGTTTCCTAAACAATTAGGAAGCGATCCTGAAAGTTGATTTTGACCCAAATAAATAGCTCCCAAACGTTGCAATTTACATAGAGTTTCTGCAATAATTCCACTAAGTTTGTTTTCATAGAAATCCAAGCGCTGAAGGTCTCTCAAGTTATGAATTGATGCGGGAATAGCTCCAGCCAAATCATTAATAGAAAGATCAAGGTCTAATAAGCTGCTTAAGTTCCCAACTTCATTTGGAATTCGCCCTTTGATTTTGCAAGTACTGGCGTAAAACTTTGTTAGAGATGTGGAAAGGTTCCCTATAGAGACTGGAAGTTTACCATTTAGAGGGTTGAAAGATAGAGCAAGAGACATCAATTTTTTGCAATTGGTTAAGGAAGTCAGGAAGCTTAACGATGAGTCGCTCGTTAAATTGTTTTCCTGCAAGTTTAGTAATTGTAAACGAGCCAAATATCCAAGAGAGTTGGGAATCATGCCAGTGAGTTTATTGCCTGAAAGCTCCAGAATAGTAAGTTTTGAACAATTGGAGATAGAATGAGGAATGACCCCGACAAGATTGGTTAAGCTATTCAAATAAAGATCTTCAAGGTTGGGTAAGAGAAAACCTATGTTTGATGGTAGAGTTCCCCATAGGTTGTTGGAAGCTAGATTAACCGATTTCAGCGTTGATATGTTGAAGATCTCCATTTCAAGTGAACCATTAAGACTATTAAACCCAAGACTAAGGTCCGCCAACTCAATGAGATTTCTTATCTCTTTGGGTATTTCACCTGGTAACATACAAAGGAAGAAGGAATACTAGTGAGTTTAACTAGTTGGTTCAATCTAGTATAAGTTGTACTTTTTGCTACCACTTTGATTACATACCACTAAACATATTATTGTCAAGATATAGAACCTGCATCTTGGTTAAGTTGCCAATTTCTCGTGGTATGAATCCAATGAGATTGTTATTTGGTAGTGACAAATATTGCATCGAGGAAATACTGCATATGGAGATCGGGAGAGAGCCGGTTATCTGGTTTTCCTCCATGCCTAACTCCACCAAATTAACAAGATTTCCAATTTCTTGTGGAATTATACCTGCAATTCATGTAAAATAATTTTTTTGTGGAAGTAATTAAATAGAATACTTCTAGCATTCATATGATAATGCAGGATTATACCTCTGAAGTGATTATATCCGAGTAACAATATCTGCAAATTACTCAATCTTCCAATTTCACTATGTATCGGTCCATCAAACTCATTTTCTGATAGAGACAATATTTGAAGTTCTGAACAATTTGACAAGCTTGTAGGCATATGACCGCGAAGCTTGTTCAAAGATAAAACAAGCTCTTTGAGTAATGGAAGACCATTGCATAATCCATTGGGAAGACTTCCTGATAAGCTATTGTTTGAAACTGCAATCACTTCAATTCCAGAAATGTTGAAAGCTGACAATGGTATAGAACCTGTAAGCCGATTATCTTCTATCGCCAAAAGGTTCAAGTTGTGAAGATTGTCAATCCCTTCTGGGATGTTTCCTTGAAGAAAATTGAGAGAGAGTTTCAAAGTCTCTAACATTGAGGCATTCGAGATAGACTTAGGGATAGAACCTATGAGCTTGTTTCCACCCAAGCTTAAAAACCTTAGGTTTTTAAGATGTCCAATCTCTTTCGGGATTTGACCCTCAATGGAATTGAATGTCAAATCCAAAGCTTCTAGCTTAGAAATATTGGAAACTGTAGAGGGGATGGATCCAATGAAACTATTATTCCTAAGACTTAGAAATTGAAGTTGATGTATAAACCCAAACCAGGAAGGAATCTCCATGCTGAAGTTGTTGAAACTTAAATCAAGAAACTTGAGACGACGCAAACGTGCCATTTCTTGAGGCAAATGGCCATGGAAATTGTTGCTTACCAAGTCAAGAGAAACAAGAAAAGTGAGGTTTCCAAAATCTTGTGGAATTCTGCCCGTAAGAGCCATGTTGGAAAGATTTAAGTACTTCACCCTGTGATGGCGAGAGCCACAAGTGACTCCAACCCAATGGCAAACAGGAGTAGCGGGTGACCAACTTTCATCCAAGAAGTGAAAAGGGTCTGAAATGATTTGGGATTTCAAAGAAAGAAGAGCTAATTGATCAATGGTAATGTTGGTATGAGTCATGGCTGAAGTAGCCAAAACATAGTGAAACAACAAGAGTGTTGAGATAAAAGAGGTGAATTCTTTCTCCATAATTAGTAGGAACATAGGTATGGCTAGTAACGATGTGGGTTTGAGACTTTAGATAGCCATGAGATCTGCCTTTTGGTCTTTTTATGATTTTTTTTCTTTATTAAAATCACTTTTAAGGAAAAAGGAAAATTAATTTCTTCATTTATTCTGTCATATCATTACTAACACTACTAAATCGAGCTCATAGAAACAAGGACATGACTTTGTTAAGATTTTCCTTTAACGCATTTTAAATATTTATCTAACCTTTTTACAATTTTTTGAAATTTTTACGAGTTTCAGAGCATGTTTTTATGATGTTGTCATTTTAGGGAAATTTCCAGGTTTTGTGGAAACCGGAGAGACCAAGTCAACCGAGTCTTTCAACCGTAAATGTTGGGGCAAAATTATTACTGATGCAGAGAATTTCCAAGTCTTTGCTTTCTTTTCTATGTGATTCCTCAGCAATTTTCTTGCCTTCCATTTCTCTGGAACAGTGTGGTAAAATGTAGTGCTACTGTCACCACTCCAGTTTCCACCCGTGAGCCTAATACTTACTGAATAATTTGATACAAATTAACCAACAGAATTATTAAGCAGAAACCGGATATTTCTAAATGAACCCAACATCTGCAACATGAAAAAACACCCCAACGCAGATAGTACAAGTCATAAGCTCTATTGAGTTCACTAAAAAAACTTTAAGTACAATTAGTCCGGAAAAGAAATCGACTGTACACAAATAATTTCCGAAGGTGACTCCGAGGCTTGCGAACGCCACGGCAGGTATACCTTGAAGTCTCTACGGCAGTAGTTAATCCGCTATCTAACAACCAATGGACTCCAAAGTACCAGGATCTATACAAAAATGTGCAGAAGAGTAGTATGAGTATACAACGGTCGGCACTCAGTAAGTATCAAGACTAACCTCGGTGGAGTAATGACGAGGTACAAGTTAAGACACCCACTCGATAAAATAACCTGCGCATTTTAGTAGTATAATGCTAATAACGGAAAGCGAAAATCAGTAAATGGTAACAAGACCCAACAAGTGACATAAACAGTAAAATAATACGAATACCGTGAAGTATCATTAAAACCAAATAAGGAAGCACAAAGGACAATAAATTAATCAAGCCGGTCAAACACAAGTCTCACAAAGAAATCACGACGTGGTACCTCATATCACAGTCATAAGTTTCGGGCCTCAACCCACCATCATATACTAACGACACCTTGTACCCACATCTCGAATCACAACCGCACAGACAACTCACGTGTCAAAATCACAATCCGCCCGACATAGTCATAAGCCCAATAGCAACATGAAAATGGATAATACAATAACACATTGGCATGATCAATAAATGACAAGTTTCATACTCCTGAACTAGTATAAGTGGCATGTTACGGTGTATGCTTGTGCAATGTACCACTGCAACCCAAGTCAACAAGTGATATCAAGGACATCGAATAGCTCATCGAAGCAACAAGACAAGTCACGTAAGGTGCATGACAAACACAAGGAAAAACATACCATCCCACTAAAATTTCCAACACAATGTCTCCAAACCATCACACATCATCCCTGACATAGCCATCCTTATCTCTCCGATAACCACCCGTATCATTCCGTCCTGAAAATATCATTTAACCACCCTTATCTCTCTTATAGCCACATGTATCACTCCGTATAATAGTCATCTAGCCACCCATATCACTCCATACATTCAACAACAGTGAGATGCCACCCTTGTGCCCTAGGAACAAAATGATGCAGTTGAAAACAACGTGAGAGTTGTGGCGGAGGCAAAAATCTAAGCGAGCAAAACATATGGCGTGTGTCACACTGCTTGACCACCAGTTAAATTTTATGCGTGAATCTTGAATTGAACTTAAAAAAAGAGAATTCTTAATTGCAACAAGTTTGACTAGGGCTAGTTCTTTAACGTAGGTAGTAGGGAATAAATTTGTGATTAAAATAGAAATATAATTAATCTTCTAGCTTAATTATTTTGTAGATATTAATGTAGGAACAATGCATAAGTACCCTCCTAACCTACCGTCGATTTTCAATTATACACTTTATCTTTGCGAGGATCCTATTACGTACCCCATGAACTATTTTTAAATAGAATTAATATACTCTTTAGTGCTAATATGGCATAAGAGAGTGTATGCCACCCTCCTTGGGAGAGTGAGAAAGAGAGAGAATGCTAAAATTTGATTTTTATAAATATACGTATTGGTTCACGTAAGGGTGCACGTAGAATACCAAAGGGAGTTATTCATGTTCAAGCAAGTTTCAATAATACCATTGTCACTGTTACAGATGTACGGGGTCGAGTAGTTTCTTGGTCCTCCGCCGGTACTTCTGTATTCAAAGGTACGAGAAGAGGAACTTTCTCTTGTTTTTATTTTTCGTTTACTTTTCTTTCCTCCAGTTTTGTTACTTATAGATTGGCCGAAAATTAGCTCCGGCATTCTTCATATTTTCCGGGAAAATCTATTTGAAGATTTAATCTTTCCCCTTCATATTTCACTACACTTTATAGAGGATTACTGCTATTTTTAATTTTTTCACTCACCACTTTGAAATTTTCAATAGCAATTGCTTCTCACAAAAAGCAATGAAAACATTTCGTCCCAAGTCAATTTCTAACCCAGAAGAAGCCCATAACAGACTGAATAAGAAGAAAGGCTTTGATTGTTAGTTGCAAAAAATATTCTCGCCATGCTCGTCGTTTCCTTATTGGGTCGTACTTTGTTAATTAATCAAATCCACATAAAAGAGTGGGAAAAAAAAATTTTGGTTGTTGATTGCCAAAAAGGTTTTCCAGGAGCTCACTGTTTTTCGATATGTTTCTTCAACCAAAAAAGATTCGCTACTTCACTTGTGGGTTGGGGAATGAAAGAAAGTGGGGTGTGTGAAAAAAGGAAAAAGAATTTTAAAAGATATAAAAAGTGAGTTGGGAAAAGGAGTAGATGGAAAAAAACAAGAAAAAGATATTTTAGTGAGAAATACATGTGTCAGATACGATTTCACCACCAAACACATATGTGGTAGTGGCATTTTAGGGTGATACTATAATTCCATTTAAAAATAGTTCAGGGGTAATAGGACTCTCGCAAAAATAAAATATTTAGTTAAAAATCTAATTATAGGTCAGGAAGGTACTTATGCATTTTCCCATTAATGTATTTTTATTATTTCTAAGTCCATAGAAATATAGACATTAGATTGTTCCCAGTAACTTATCTTGCGTAGAAGATTGTTCCTAAAGCATGTGCCATCTGCTCTATTGTTGCGCTTGACTTGACTTATCAGAAATAAATAAAGTGAATTTATATATAAAAGAAAGAAAAAAAAACCCTGGACTTATGTGTAAGGTTCGTGTCAAAATATACGGTTAGGATGTGCTATCATGAGTACAATCAAACCTCTTCATACCAAGTTTGTTTGTTCGGATACTTTTTGAATACTATAATAAAGTGCTAATATAGAGGACATATATTATAAAATAACATAAAAAATTAAAAATTTCGAGAAACATGTGCTATTATATAGAGATATTGTTATAAAGAGATTTACTGTACGATCAAAGTTAGATAGACACAAAATAAAATTACTAAAGCAAATTTGAGATCTGGACTTAATAACTCTTAGAGAGGAAATAATTATATTTGTTGCTACTACCATTTCAAAGCTAAAATAGAATCATGATTTGAATTGGAACCACCTTCTCCTCCTTCTCAGAGATATGATTCCATCATTAAGTAATGGGGAATGCAACAATGAAGCCTACTTGTTTGAATGCTATTGATATCATTTCTCTTTCTCCTGGTTTTCATCTCTCAAGCTCGTTTGAGAAAGACAAGAGCCATAGATCTGAGGCTAGATTCACGACACAAAAGCCGGCGTCCACTATTGTGTCGAGGCTAGAGGAAGTAGCTTCGATAGGGAGTTTTAAGGTAATATCGAAATAAAGCTTAATCTTAAGTATCTCTCTTGAGAAGGAAATTGATGCTGAATTTTATTTCTTTGTTGCAGTTTTTTTTTCCTTATATAAATCTTCTTCTGTGTTCTTTTGGAATTTTATTTCTTTATTGCAGTATTAATAGGCACTAGCAATTGGTTGAAGTTTTGGAGGCGGATTTTCTGGTTCAGTAGAGTATTAATTTGATTAGACAAGTATATATTATGGCCACTAAGTTGATCAAATATATCTGAATTATTTGTTCTTGTATTTAAAGGTAATCATAGTAATATTCAAATGGTTAATTTGTTTCATACTGGTTTACATCACTAACCTCGTCAGTTTCCAATTATTTTCCTCTGTGGATTATGTTCCCCCATTTTACAACATTAGTAATAAGAGGAAATAGTAAGATTTATTGCATTCCAAAGCTAAAAACAGAATCTTGCACAACTCAAGTACTATAACCTATATATGCAACAAACAAGTGATTTGGATCAAGAGTTTCCAAGAACATGCTCAACATGCAAGAAGTTGAATCTTGATCTTCTGTAGCATCCCTACGACATCTTTCATGTCGATCCTTCTTGCAGGAGAGTCAACACAGCAATCTAGTGCCACTTTCATGATCGATGCCACACAATCTAGCTTCTTGTTTAAGTGATTATCCCGTGGTGTTACTAAGTTGGCATCTACAACATCCACTATTGCCTCTGGAAGTGAATAACCCACCCATTGCTTCAAGCTAAGATCTCCCTCGAACATTTCATCATTAGGCTTTCTCCTTGTAAACGTTTCCATCAACATGATCCCGTAACTATAAACATCACATTTTTTCGACACCAATCCATCTCGTCCATACTCTACTCTCAAACAAATTTAAAATGTTATACATTTATATTGGTGGAAAAAGGAAAGGAAATCAACGTTCAGAGCATAAAAAAAAGTACCTGGTGCAATATAGCCCAATGTTGCTAAGATTTTAGTGTATAAATCACTCTCATCTTCACCAAGCAGTTTTGAAATACCAAAATCACTTAGGTGGGCTACCATATTCTCATCCAGAAAGACGTTACTAGGCTTCATATCACAGTGAATCACTGGCGATAAGCACTCATGGTGGAGATATTCCAACGCACATGCCACGTCTATCATTATGTTCAGTCTCTGCATGATGTCTAAGAAGCAGTTGTGTGAATATAACCACTTATCGAGGCTTCCGTTGGGCATGTACTCAAGTACTAAAGCCTTAAAATCAAGGTTGGAACAACTAGTGATGACTTTTGTGAGATTCCTATGGCGAAGGTTGCGCAAAACTTCACATTCTGTATCAAAACTCTTGAATGCCGCTTCCAATTGAAGATTGAACACCTTAACTGCAATAGGAGTCCCACTTCTGAGTATGCCTCTGTAGACAGAGCCAAAACTCCCAGAACCAATCAGATTGCTCTCGCTAAGCGCATCAGTTGCTTGGAGCAGTTCATAATATGAAATTCTTCCTCTTGTTGCAATAGACAATGAATCAGCTTGTTGAGGAGCTCTTTTACCTTTTCTATACCTTATCCATACAAGCACAAAGGTGATAGGAACAAACACCAGTGCAATTCCCAGTAGAAGAAATAGAAGGAGCATTTTGTTCCTATTTGATCTATGCTTTGAAGAAGTGGGGCATGGCGAGACACTAAATCTTGGCGAACCACATAATGCTTCGTTGAATAGAAAAAACTGACTTGAGAGGTTCTTGAAAGGACCCGCAGAGGGGATTTCACCATACAACTTGTTATAAGAGACATTGAAATACTTCAGATATTGAAGTTTCTCAAAAGACTTGGGAATGGTTCCTGATATATTATTATGAGAGAGGTCTAGGAATTCTAAACTTACCATGTTGCTCATTGAGTCAGGTATAGATCCTTGCAACCTGTTGTGTCTCAAAAAAAGGTTCACCATATTTTGCAAGCCTCCAATTTCTATAGGAATGCCACTTGAAAATTGATTCATAGACAGATCCATTTGTGTAGCAGCCTTTAGATTTCCAATTTCGTGAGGTAAAGAACCAACCATGTTATTTGACGATAAGTCAAGAACCATTAGATCTTTAAGGTTCCATAAGCTTGCTGGTATATTGGAACTCAACTTATTGGAACCCAGACGTATCTCCCTAAGGGAAGTAACATTCCCCAAACAATTAGGAAGTGATCCCGAAAGGTGATTTTGACCCAGGTAAATAGCATCCAAATGCTGCAATTTACATAGATTATCTCCAATAATTCCTGTAAGTTTGTTGTTACTCAACATGAAGCGTTGAAGATTTATCAAGTTGCCAATTGATATGGGAATTGATCCAACCATGTCATTTCCAGAAATGTCAAAGTTAAATAAGCTGCTTAAGTTTCCAACTTCATTTGGAATTCTCTCATTAATTTTGCAATCACTGGCCAAAAATTCTGTAAGAGATGTGGAAAGGTTGCCTACGGAAAGTGGAAGTATACCATTTAGAGGGTTGAAAGATAGATCAAGAGAT
This sequence comes from Nicotiana paniculata, assembly GCA_005239505.1. Taxonomy (NCBI): domain Eukaryota; kingdom Viridiplantae; phylum Streptophyta; class Magnoliopsida; order Solanales; family Solanaceae; genus Nicotiana; species Nicotiana paniculata. The sequence goes on along the minus strand of ML364259.1, from coordinate 6,975 downwards.
ATCAAATCCTTGCAGTTGGTTAAGGAAGTCAAGAAGCTTAACGATGAGTCACTCATCAAATTGTTTCCCTCCAATTTTAGGAACTTTAGATGAGTCAGATATCCAAGAGAGTTGGGAATTAAGCCAGTAAGTTTGTTGTATGAAAGCTCTAAAATAGTAAGTTTTGAACAATTGGAGATTGAATGAGGAATAGTCCCAGCAAGATTGGCCAAGTCACTCAGATAAAGACTTTCAATATTGGGTAAGATCGAATCTAGGTTTGATGGGAGGGTTCCTGATAGATTGTTGCCCGTAAGATCAACCATTCTCAACCTTGATATGTTGAAGATCTCCATCGGAAGTGAACCGCTAAAACTATTAAGCGCAATATAAAATACCTCCAAGTCAACGAGATTGCTCATCTCTTTGGGTATTTCACCTAGCAACACATGAAGAAGGAAGGATTATTACTAGCGAGTTTAAGTTGTGATTTTCTATATCACTTTGAGTACGTACCAGTAAACTTATTTTGTTGAAGATCTATAACCTGCATCTTGGTTAAGTTTCCAATCTCTTGTGATAAGGATCCATTGAGATTGTTCTCCCATAGTGACAAACTTTGCAATGAGGAGATATTGAATATGGAGATTGGAACAGATCCGGTAATATGGTTTTCAGCCATGCCTAACTCCACCAAATTAACAAGATTTCCGATTTCTTGTGGAATTATCCCTGCAATTCATGTTCAATAAGTATTTGTGAAAGTTATTAGATAAAATACAACTATAATGCAGGATCATACCTGTGAAATGGTTACCTCCGAGATACAACAAGCGCAAGTTATGTAGACTTCCGATTTCACTATGTATTGATCCATCAAACTCATTATGATATAAAGACAATATTTGAAGTTCTGAACAATTTGACAAGGTAGTAGGCATATGACCGTGAAGCTTGTTATAAGATAAAGCAAGCTCTTTGAGTAATGGAAGACGATTGCATAATTCATTGGGAAGACTTCCTGATAAGCTATTGTTTGTAAATGCAATCACTTCAATTCTGGAAATATTGAAAACTGACAATGGTATAGAACCAGTAAGCCGATTAGCTTCTATTGCCAAAAAGTTCAACTTGTGAAGATTGCCGATCCCCTCTGGGATGTTTCCTTGAAGGAAATTGCGAGAGATTTTTAAGATCTCCAACCTTGAGGCATTCAAGAGATCCATGCTGAAGTTGTTGAAACTGAAATCAAGTAAATTAAGCCGACGCAAACGTGCCATTTCTGGAGGCAATTTTCCATGGAAATTGTTGCTTCCCAAGTCAAGAGAAACAAGAAATGTGAGGTTTCCAAAATCTTGTGGAATTCTTCCAGTAAGAGCCATGTTGAAAAGATTCAACGACCTCACTCTGTGATGGAGAGAACCACAAGTGACTCCAACCCAATGGCAAACAGGAGTAGCGGGTGACCAACTTTCATCCAAGAAGTGAAAAGGGTCTGAAATGATTTGGGATTTCAAAGAAAGAAGAGCTAATTGATCAATGGTAATGTTGGTATGAGTCATGGCTGAAGTAGCCATAACATAGTGAAGCAACAACAGTGTTGAGACAAAAGAAGTGAACGCTTTCTCCATAATTGGTATGTCTAGTAACTATGTGAGTTTGAGACTTTAAATAGCTATGAGATCTTGCTTTTTGGTCTTCATGATATTTAACATGTCTTTTTAAGTTTTTTTTTCTTCATCCAAATCACTTTTAAGGGAAAAAAAGAATTAATTTTCTTCATTTATTCTATCATATCATTACTAATATTACTAAATCGAGCTCATAGAAACAAGAACATGACTTTGTTAAGATATTTTGCGCAACACATTCTAAATATTTGTTTAACATTTTCAAAATTATTTTACAAATTTTTTGAAATTTTAACTTGTCTCAGAGCATGCTTTATGAATTCTTTTTTAATAAAAATACACAGCATTAATTTGTACATGAGCATCTAAGTGATAACATAGTCTGACTGATAATATATTGTCTGGAAATATAAAACAATATAAACAACTGAAAGGAAAGAGAGACAAGGTCTGCGGACGCCAAGCAGCTACCTCGATAGTCTCCAACAGGTAAAACTCTGGATCCAGCAGCCTCCGTATTCGCAAGTACCTGGATCTGCACACGAAATGCAAAGTATAGTATAAGTACAACCTACCCCATGTACTCAATAATCAATAAGACTAACATTTTGGCTGAAAGTAGTGACGAGCTCAACAGGTACATTCCAATATAGAAATAATAATACAAAAATGTAGGCATGCTTTCAAGTTCAACAGTTAAACTCAATACAAAAAAAAAAGATAAATCCTGAATGATATGAGGAATATGACATCTCTATGTGTACATGCCAATGTACATATTGTATGTGATGCACCTCAGTAGAAGCATCGTGTACTCACAATATCAAAATACTCAATCACTTAGTATTGTATATGGTCAATCTAGCCTAGGGGAGATCCATCGCATATATATATACATCAACTGACCGTTAGTCACTCAGTACTGTATAAGGCCAATCCAGCCTAGGGGAAGATCCATTCCCAAATATAAATGGCTCGGACAAGATCCATGTTCAGGAATGATCCATCCCTCAATATAACTGCTTCGGACAAGACCCACGCCCAGGGAAGATCCATCCCTCAATATAAAATCAATCACGCTCACTGTAGGGGTGCAGACTTCGGAGGGGCTCCTTCAGCCCAAGCGCCACAATAGCCAGATCCAGGCATAAATAAATATAATATGTTGCGACGTGCAGCCCGATTCCATAAATATCACTCAAAATCTCCAGTCTCTCGGGATCTCAATGACATGAAAATCAACCCGACATGATGATATGATGTATCAATGAATGACAACAGAAACTGAGATATGATATGCAAATGATAGATGTGACTGAGTACAAAATTGAAAATTTAAACAAGTAATGCACTAGCATTAAGACCTTTGTGGATCCCAAAAATATCGGCACGTAGCCTAAACATGATCTTTAACATGAGTCTCTGTCGCGACCCAAAACATCCCTTCGTAAAATATCGTGAAGACACCTAGTCTCTACGACTAGGCAAGCCTAACAAAGTGCGAAAATAACAAAAAATAAAAGTAAAGCTTAACAACTAACTGCAATAAATAACTGAATAACTGGTAACAATGTCGCTCGGCAGGTACATAACCAATACTCTAGAAATACACAGTCTTCCCAAAATCCAGAAGATCGTAAGTCACAAGATACAGAAGGAAATAGTATCTCTATACACCAGAGTCTAATAAAAAGAAATACAAACAGTATTTGACATAGGGGAGAATAGGGGTGGACTCCGAAGTCTGCGGAAACGGCAGATATACCTTGAAGTCTCCAAAAAAAACTATCTCTGCTCACTGAGAATGCGGCTGATAATGAGCACCTGGATCTGCACAGAAAACATGTGCAGAAGAGTAGCATGAGTACACCACAACGGTAACCAGTAAGTGCCAAGCCTAACCTCGGTCGAGTAGTGACGAGGTCAGATCAGGCCCACTGGTATATAATAAATAAAGCAGGATAATATACAGTATAATAAGAGACTGGAATTTAACAAAAGGAAAACATAGCAAAAATAGCAGTAAAGTACACATGGATAAACAGTAGGGGATCTCCCGAGATACTATCTCGTAGTCCCAAAGTAAATATGCAAAGAGATCTCCCTAGGTACCGCCTCGTAGTCCCAAAAGTAAATATGCAGGGAGGTACCGCCTCGTAGTCTCTAAATGAAAATTACGCAAGTGCGATTGCATCAGAAGGCAAAATTTTCAGATTTCCTCGAAGTCCAAATTTGATCTGTTAACCATCTGAAAACCACCTGAGGCTCCCGGGACCTCATCCAATTATACCAATAAGTCCCAAAATATCATATGAACTTAATCGAGGCCTCAAATAATATCAAACAATGGCAAAACTACTGATGTTTTAGACTTCAATACCACACAAGAAGATAGGTTACTTTGTGTGGTACCCAATTTTCGAGTGTTGTCTCAGTAGAAGAACCTGGTTCTTCTTGGTGTTCCAACTACTACTGTTGCGGAATAATAAAAAGTAGTAAAGTAAAAACACAGAGATGTTTACGTGAAAAACACCTGGCTCAAAAGGTGAAAAAACCACCACCTACTCCTCAGTAGGATTTGCGNAAATAACTCTAGGAACTTTGCTTTCAGACTTTGATTCACTTCATCTTTTGTGCGTGTAGAATTCCAGCAGAAATACATCAAGTATTTATAGAGTCAGTTGTTGATCTTGTCTTCCAATTCTAGTTCAACTCTACCTGGGTGAACATAATTCGTACCAAACTCAACTTCCTTTATTTTGTTATTGTCCTTGTTGAATTCGACTTCAATTAATCAGATCAGTTTGCAACATTTTCGAATTAGGAGACAATTTCTTGGTTCATTGATATTTCATATTTACAAACATCTCCTAAGCACATACGGTTCATGTGCCAGCTATTTAGTTCAAGATGTGTGCTCTGATGGACCTGGTTCAACTGGTCAGCCATTTATCAATCTTCAAAACTATGCAGTGACATGGGTCAACAAATTCCCCATTTTTGATGATGACAAACTCCGTGCTTAATCCTGTATACACTCCAACCACTTTGTATGGTTTTTAAGCATTAATCATAGAGAATCCAGGTTCATTAGGTTATAAATATCACTTTGAAAAAATATTTTGAAAGAAATTCAGCCACATATCTTCCCTCTTTTGGCATCATCAAAAAGTTTGCAAAATAATATACTTACAAGTTTTATTAATTATTACTCATGGTCATTGAGGCAACTGCAAGTGCAAAGCATGATTAATCAACACAAGAAGCCAATAAATGTTAGCTAACTAAGAAATTGAGATAAGTCAATAACTAGAAGCAAAATTCATTGATTAGTAACGATAATCAACCACCATACAGAAAATAAAAACAAACCAACCATGAGCAAAAAAAAATAAAAGGAACTGAAACTGAATAACTGGTCTAAAGAGGGGTTATGGAAGCTCTGAAAAGCCTAAGGATAGGAAGGTGCAGAGAAGGTTGTGGTCTTGGATTGTAGGAGAGACAGCATCTGTTGAAGAACACCCTCATTCTTTTCTGTCTGCTTTGCTAATTCAGCCCTAAGAGCATCCCGCTCAGCTTCAACCCCAATCACACGAGACTTCAAACGAAAGATCTCTATATCCTTAATCTCGTTTTCCTGCACCAGATTTCTAACTTTGTTGTTGACTGGTTGCTTCCTAGATGAACCAGGTTCATCCACAGGAACATTGCCATTGTAGTCACATGTAAGCAAAGTTTTCTTCCCAAAATAGTCTTTGGCAGTAGCCATCTCGGCCTTCTTTACTGGAACCCCAAAATGTGCAAGCACTGCTGTCAGAATGAAGTCATAAGGAATTGCGTGTGCTTTGGTTCCATTCACCACTCTGTCAAAGAGTTGGATGATGAAAGCTGGCCAATTAATTTGCTTTCCCCTGTAAAACCATTTCATCAAGGTAAGATCCATATAATTTGCCATGTGTCTTCTTTCTTGTCTAGGCAGTAGGAACTTGATGACGAACTCAAAGAGTAGCTTGTGCTCTGGCTTCATTTCACTCTTGTAAACCGGCATGGGTTCAATCTCCTTCTCACTATCACTAAAGAACCTGGTGATGTTGATTTTTGAGGACATCCCATCTAGACAAGGCCATCTCTGCCTTGTGTAGTCCTCATAGCCCTCAGCCGGTATGTTCAAAATAACACCCAGTTCTTTAACATCAAAGGAAACTTAAATTCCTTTGACCATAGAGGTGACCCTTCCTTCCTTGACAATGGCATTCCCCATAAATTCTACCAACTCAGCTCTTGCCAGCCTGCCTTCCCTGCGAAGGACCAGGTCCGCCTTGCACCTCCAGAGTTTCCATCAGATATTGCATTCCAGGATCCTCTAAATTCTTCAACAGCTTACCCTTCAGTATTGTTCTTTTTCCAAACATGGTGACTCTGTCAGTCACCTCTCCANCCTGTTGGACCAGGTCCAACCCAGTCTCTTCAATCTCAATAGCCTCAACAGGCTCTCCAACTTTTGTTTTTCCTTTTGCTGCCCTCTTCTTCTTGCTCTCCTTCAGAGCCTTTTCTAATTTCTCTTTTTCATCTCTCACAGTGCTACGAGTAGCTCTTAATTTTGGAGCAGGAACATCAGCAACTTCAAAAAAAATTCTTTTCTTTGAAGGAACTGGGTGAGTTGCCTTCTTGGGTTTCTGACTCCTTTTTCTCTTGGGGTTATAAGACTCCCCCAGTTTCTTCAACCTTTCAGCCAATGTTTCTTTCCCCGATGAACCAGTTTCATCTGTTCCTTTCTTCAGACTTGCAAGACCTGCGGCAGCTTCCTCAACTATGATTCCCCCTAAATCAGTGACATTTTCTCCAACAGTTTCAGGAATGGGACCACAAATAACCAGCGTGGTACCATCCTCCCTAGATCCCCTCACATCTTCTTTTCCCTCTCTCTCAAGAATTATTTCTTTTCTCCCACCCTTCTTCCTTCCAGGTATTTCAACATCAATAACAGACCCAACCAACATGAATCTTTTATCAGCAGAAGTAAATTCAGAATCGATTTCAATATTACCTTTTCCAGAACTAGTTGAACCAGGTGCATCATCCTCATTAGCTGATTTAAAGGATTCACTAGATGAATCTGACTTAGTACATTTTTCTACTTTAATAAGATCCTCCAAGAAATTTTCCCTAGCCCCAGAAGCAACAGATTTCCGGGCAAGAACTTTAACACGACGATTCTAGGGGGCAGGAGTAGGGTTTGGAGTGGGTTCAAGAATGGGTGTATTTTCAGGGGATGATGTAATTTCTGGTGACTTAGAGCTGTAACGGATGGAGAATTGGAGACAGATTCAGAATGTCCTCCATCATAATCACGATTAGGTGAGGA
>MDKI01143655.1:0-14427 GCA_005239505.1 Nicotiana paniculata | reverse complement strand
CTTAAAATACTACTTACTTTTAACATACCTTATACACCTTACTATCATGGTCATGTGGTACCTATATGTCACTAGTCCATAAATACCAAGTATTTTTAGCTCGGGCAATATTTTCCAACATGCCAAACTTGGACGAAAATTTATTTTCTTTGACTTGCTTCCCCTTTCACCTTCACGAATTTACTCATTACTTGTTTGAAATAGCATAATCCTTAAAATCTCCAAATAATCTTTTCCGTGGACTGATGTCAATTATCTTATGATAAATTCAACATACAATACTACATGGTGCATCATCGTCGTAATTGAATACTTCGAAGCGTAACATCATTGTAATATAATACTGCGGGACGTAATATCATCATAATATTACGAGGCATAATAATATATTGCATGCTCTTATGATCTGTAAATATGTCAACATTAACACTATATAAATAATGCTGCCATATCTTAAGTGCATGGAAAACCGCAGCTAACTCGAGGTCGTGGGTCGGATAATTCCTCTCATGCTTCCTTAACTTCCTTGAATCATACGCAATTATCTTCCCATGTTGCATTAGGACACACCCTAACCCGATACCTGAGGCATCACAAGACATAGCATAACCATCTGGACCCTCTGGAAGTGCTAGAACTGGCGCTGAGGTCAACCTGTTCTTAAGCTCTTGGAAACTCTGCTCGCAAGCCTCTGTCCACTGAAACTTAGTTGCTTTCTGCGTCAACTTCGTCAATGGTTCCGAGAGGGAAGAAAAACCCTCTACGAACTTCCGGTAGTATCCTGCTAAGCGTAGAAAGCTACGAATCTCTGTCGAAGTGGTAGGTCTAGGCCAGGATTTCACAGCCTCAATCTTCTGAGTGTCTACCTTTATACCTCCATCGGATACAATGTGCCCCAGGAATGCTACAGACTTCAACCAGAACTCACATTTAGAAAACATTGCGTACACTTTATTATCATGGAGGGTTTGGAGTACCGCTCGCAGGTGGTCCACATTCTCATCCTATGAACGTGAATAGACCAGAATATTATCAATAAAGACTATCACGAACAAATCTAAATATGGCCGGAATAGTCTATTCAACAAGTCCATAATTATGGCAGGTGCATTCGTCAACCCGAAGGAGATGACAAGGAACTCGAAGTGGCCGTATCGAGTCCTGAAGGCTGACTTGGGAATATCTTTCTCTCGAACTCTGACCAGGTGGTACCCCGACCTCAAATCTATCTTTGAAAAGCATGTAGCTCCCTACAACCGATCGAACAAGTTATTTATCCTTGGAAGTGGATACTTATTCTTAATAGTTACCTTGTTCAGTTGCCTATAATCGATACACATCCTCAGCGAGCTGTCTTTCTTCCGTACAAACAGTACTGGTGCACCCCAAGGTGAGGTACTGGGCCTGATGAAACTATTCTCCAGCATATCATTTAACTACTCCTTCAACTCCTTCATTTCGGCATGTGTCATTCTATATGGAGGGATGGATATTGGTTGAGTTCCCGGAAACAAATCGATGCCAAAATCAATCTCTCGCTCTAGAGGAATACATGGAAGTTCATATGGGAATACATCTACATTCTCTTTGACTACTGGAATAGACTGAAGTTTAGGTATCTCCGCACCTGCATCCCTAACTCGCACAATATGATAAATGTACCCTTTGGCGATCATCTCCTCGCCTTCAGATATAAAATAAACCTAACTCTGGGTGTCGCTGTATTGCCTACCCATTCAAGGACTGGCTCACCCGAAAAATGAAATCTAGCTATCTTTTCTCAACAATCAACCGTGGCATAGCAAGCTGCCAACCAGTCCATGCCCATAATGGCATCAAAATCCAACTTCTCTAGCTCAACTAGGTCGGCTGAGGTCTGATGACCACAAACTGACATCATACAACCTCGGTAAAGCCGTTTAGCAATAATCAATTCTTCGACCGGTGTAGATACCACAAAAGGATCACTTAGTATTTCAGGAACTATACCAAACTTCCCCTTGACAAATGGAGTAATACACGATAAAGTAGATCCTTGGTCTATCAAGGCATAAGCATCGTGAGAGCAAATGGTCAACATACCTGTCACAAATTCTGGTGAAGACTCCTGGTCCTTTCAACCCGTTAAAGCATAGCTACGATTCTGGTTACCACCTGAACTGGAACTTCTACCTGTTCCTCGACCTCTACCAGCCGAAGACTACGACCCACGCCCTGAAGGATGCACAGATATAGATGATCCTGTTGTTAAATTCGCTAATTGTGCCATACCCCTAGAATCTCTATTTGGGCAATCTCGCTTCATATTCTCCCGATGTCCACATGTATAACAAGCATTAGAACCGGCTCGGCATTGGTCCAAATGTCCTCTACCACAAATGTCACACTACAGTGGAAATGACCATGTCTGCCCTGAACCTCGCTGTCGATGTAAACCCGACGCTCGTGAGCTCTCACCTGGTCTTGACTGAGTGTAACGGTTATGCCTATAGCCCAATAACTAAGGTGAGAGAGGCCTAGGTGGCCGTTCGAAGTAATGGGGCCTATAACTACCCTGAGACTGCTCCTGAGACCTGGAAAATCTCATCCTCTTACACTGCCCTGACTCGGTTCTTTCCGTACACTTCTGCTGATGCCTACCCCTTTCTATATTCTGGGCGAATGCCTAAATCTGGGAGATATCCATACTATCCTGCAATGTAGCACTGGCACATGCCTCGGTCAACTCTGGTGCCCACCCTGCTATAAAACTGTGGATATTGTCCCGCATAGTAGCATCTATGGATGGTGCATGTCTGGTCAATGAGTCAAAACGGAGACTATACTCTTGAACACTCATATTTCCCTACTTAAGGTCTAGAAACTGATCGACTCGAGCCTGTCGGATCTTCCGCGGTAAGTACTGGTCAAGGAAGGCATCTGAAAAATTATCCCAAATAGCCGGAGGTGCAACACGTCCTGGACCTTTCCCATCCCTCGTACCAAAGGATGGCTATATCTCTGAGTCGAAAAGTTTCTAGCTCAACTGCCTCTTTCTCCGTGGCATACATAACCCGAAAGATCCTGTGAAGCTGATCTATGAAATTCTCGTGAACTCTGTGGGAATCAAAGCAATAAAGTCTCGGACCCTTGAACTCCCAGACCCCTCAGAAGGTCCTGCACTAGCGGATACCCAACTGTGTCAACAAATGCACTACAATCCTCAAGTCCTGATCTGATGGAAGCTGAGGGAGAACTGGATGTGCGGTCTCCCTAGGAATCTCCTCAGGTAGTGGAGGAATCGGTAATGGCTGAGTAGGGGTCTCTCCCTTGGCCCCCGATTGGGCTCCATCTACTAGGGGTACCCTACTAGCCCCCTCACCTGCTGTTGTATCTCTCATCTGGCTAGCCGTAGTCTTCCTAGTTATCGTCATGTGTGCATGCAAACGCCAATGCATAACTTTAACTCAAATTTTCTATAACATAGTTCTACAACAGGATTTAGATTTGAAAGAAAGGTAACCAACTCCTAAATGCCCTGTAATCCCCTGCTTATATAATATGGTGCACCACACATCTATAAATAAGACCCTACTAGATACGGCTTGTAGACTCCCTGAGACAGAACTGCTCTGATACCACTTTTTGTCACGCCTCGAGCTTGGAGGCGATACCGCAACCCAGTGCCTCATCTGTCCTTGCGTAACAACTTGCGACCCTGGAACTCTGGACATATAATGTCATACTTTGGATAGGGGCCACATTGCAAGACAATTTGCGAAGAAAAATATAAAACTGAGTGGAACCTAACGCTGACTAAATGTCAATATAAAGCTGGGCCGTCAAGACCGTCATAACTACTACAACTGACAAGCAAACAAAATATATATACAGAGGTCCTACAAGCCCAACATACTGCACTAACTAACAGGATATGTCTACAAGCCTATACTACTGAATGTACTGTGATCGGAACAGGGCCCCGACCTACCGATCACCTATATACATATATATACAGGGTGTACACAAAACTCTAGATACGACAACTCCGAAGGACGTGAAGCTTACTGATAAAGCTGAACTTGGGCAACACTTACTAAGGAGTTCTACTCTTCTGTCTGTCTGAACCTACACTTTTGTAACGAACCAACTGATGGGCCGTGACGGGCACCCGGTACCTTACTTTACCGAGTACCAACGTTAAGTATCTTTCTTATTAGACTTTGATTGGAAAATGGGCCAAATGGGTCATCATGGGCTAACTAGAATAAACATAGGGTACTCAATATAGGATGAACCAACCTGATACAAAACTTTTACATGTGATATTCAGACCTATAAGGCCAACATGATCATTTGTAAACTCAAAACATAGGCCGGAAAGGCCATTGAAGAATTTTTATATATGACATCTGTCTACAAGCCTCTAAGAGTACATACTCAACATAAAGGTCGGAATATGGCCTCGCCATACCAAACAGTATAGGTCTAAATCATACTGACCAAATAAGCAACTCTGGAGCAAATAGAGCGCACCAACATCTTCCGCTGAGCTGATAGCCTACTTGGAGGACTCTCGACCTGTCTATCGGGACCTGCGGACATGAAACGCAACATCCCCAGACAAAAGGGACATCAATACAAATAATGTACCGTGTATGTAAGGCACATAATAAGTACATAGAAGACATGGAAGAAATATAAAGTAAATGACTCAACCTGTAAGTCTGGATAACTCTGTAAATCATGAAATACTTATAGTGTCATGCATATGCATATGAATGTCATGTCGTGAATATGTACATGTGTTCATAACATCATCAATCCTCTGAGGGCATCCCATCATATCATCTTGGCCACTGTTGGAAAAATCATCAACGTATACCAACTGATCAGGTGGTGGTGTGTATATAACGTCGTAACCTTTTCCCATATCACATATATATATATATATATATATATATATACACACACACAAAAATATATAACCGTATATAACTCCTTCTGGTCATGGGTCAATGTGCATGTATAAATGAATGCAATGCATGAGAAGTACGTTAATAAAATCTTTCGGAACATCACAAGACCATTATGCCTCTGATTAATATCATGAAGTAAACTTTATCAACTTACGTATTTTCTAAGACCCATGAACATACGATAGAATAATAATACATATAGGAATTCAAGAACATAGACATCTCTAATACTTCTATGAATAGAGTCATTTATGGAATTTGTGCATTTGCTCATTTTGTTCGTGTCGTATAAGTCATGTCAAAAATAAAGAAGGGATAAACTTAACTATCTGGACCGATTCTCTTGACAATCCCTCCAATACACATTAATTGCGATAAAATATGTAACGGCAGATCGAAGTAGGGGAAAATCCGTATGATATTCTTTGAGAAATATTACACTGTACTCCCTTAGAATCGCAAAATCGCATTACTATAACATTACTTAGTCTTTGTATAAAAGATTGAAGCCACTTCACATTGCTAAGATGATATGGTATTTTTGCTTGAAATGTTGTTGAATATCCATTTCTTACCAAATGGAAATTAGAGAGGTCTTTATGATTTATATGGCATGGGACCCACATCTAATGACTAAGCCACATAATAAACTTAAGTGTGACACCTCTCAATCATAACTCAAGAGTCATTAAGTTGGCATTAGCTTGTTGCCAAGCCCTCATTAATCACACGTGGATTTTCCCCCCTTAACAATTATCCAAATAATTATCCACAGAATTTAATTTACAAGTTAATCTCCCACTTAAAAAATCCATAATTACCCAATTATTCAAATAATTAAGAATTATCTCAAATTACATAAAATACTACTCACTTTTAATACACTTTATATAGCTCACTATCATGGTCATGTGGTACCTTGAAAAACATTAGTCCATAAATACCGGGTATTATAGCTCTGACCGTATTTATCCCAAAATGTCAAACTTCGACGAAACTCATTTCTTTCGATTCGCTTACCCTTTCATCTTCACGAATTTACTTATCACTTGTGTGAAATAGCGTAATACTTATAATCTCAAAATAATCTTATTCCCGAACTTACGTCGATTAACTTACAACGAAACATTAACGTACGAGAATACGGGATGTAACATCTCATTTCCGATCTTTCATCAATTTACTTATGGCCCACTTCTACGTACGAAAACGGGGGGTGTAACATCATTCCCCTCTTTCGAACATTCGTCCTCGAATGTTGGCTGATACACTTATCATTTTCATAACCTATGTCTTCTGAATACGTTAGTACTCCTCTTTCCATCTAGGAAACTATTCTGTGAATGGATCCCAAAGGCAAGGATATTCCCCCTTTAGGCCTCTTTCTCACACAACAACTTATGGTTGGAATTCTTCCAATCTCGCAACTGTTGCTACTTTTTGTCATGCGGCATGTACGACTTTTTCCTTGTATGTGAACCTATGCGACTCTTCTCTCCTTTTTCCTCCAACTTTTAGCCAATCTCTAGGCTTCACTTTGTGAACATATATAGAGTTATGACAAGCTGTCCCTTTGGGTATCTATAGGTATACTTGACATTCTTCCCTCGGTACTTTGTTGAACTTACGATTATTGTTGTACCTTATTTCATAGATCCATTTTATCCAACCGTATGACTTTACTGCCATAACTATTACTTTGATTTATTGTTACTGAGGTCTGCTACCGAACTCCAGGTTATTTTCGTTGCTTATCCCATATGTATAAATCTAAGTCCTTCAATGTTTCCTCATTACTGTTCATCTTAAGAATGGCGGCGTAATCTCATCTCTTTCTTTGTGACTTTTGTCCATCCATTATTGATTCACCTCAATATTAATCTACAATATACCATTGATAACTTGAAACTTCTTACGTCATACCTTTCTACCAGGGCTTACGCTGCATCGAGAAATATTTGAAGTGATTTTCCTGATCCACTTAGGGGCGATATTGTACTTTAATAATCGTATTTCATAGCATCTCAATGTGATTCACCTTACGTGGGTATCTTAATCCTGTACAATTCATGAAATCCCCCTTCTTTTTCTCCAAATCATTACTCAGCCGAAGGACCAAACGTCACCCTTTATCTGCCACAATCTACACCATTATACTACAAGCAGGGCAACATTCCATCTCTTCTAAATGCTAGTAGTCTTAGACTCCTTTGAGTTCATCCAGGCTATACTGAGCTTTTTATAACTTAGAGAAACCATCAGCTCTTCTTGTTTTCATGGGCTTAATCCCGATGACTTATAAATTCTCGTCACTTTCTCGCTCGCCTTTTCCTATCCTTACTCCTGTCTTCCTAAAACCTTGTCGCTCTACCATACTTTAGCTTGCGACCTACACATATCCATTTTTACTAGTCGCAACCTTCCTTCAACTTGCTTGCACATAGATTTCCTTGTGGTATTCTGGAATATCAAGTGAGACATCACATCATCTCTACCTCTTCTTTACTCTCTTAACTAGAACTCTCAATACGTAGAAACCATAGGCTGGAAGATATGCCAATGACGATGCCGCTATCATTCCTGGATATTGAATCCCCGCACTTAACTAGAAGATGTAAGGTTATTGATAAGGAGTTTTAAGGAAAGAATACTTATCCACTCCTACGGTAAAAAGGAATAACCCAAGAAAGATTACATGGAATATTAACATGAGAATGGGCCAACGAGTAATTAGCAGTTGATTCAGGAAGAGCCTAGTTTTGGCTAGACAGGTGGTTACCGACGAATCAGGAGATCGTGCAAGATAAACATAGTAAAACCCAATATAGTGAATTCAGCCTCCCAGTAATATCATTATAATATTTGAGATATATTCAGATAGGAGTCGGGATAGTTAAATGTACCATATGAATGTTACAGGAATAAAAAAGAGTACCACTAGGAAGACAGTCAAAATATTAGTTCAAAAGCAGCCCTACAAGCATAAGGGCATGGAGGTAAATTACTACGGATAATTATAGGCAATAAAGGACAACAAAAAGTGGTATCGGGGTGGGTCTATCCTAGGGAGTCTACAAGCCTTGTCTAGTAGAGTCTT
This sequence comes from Nicotiana paniculata, assembly GCA_005239505.1. Taxonomy (NCBI): domain Eukaryota; kingdom Viridiplantae; phylum Streptophyta; class Magnoliopsida; order Solanales; family Solanaceae; genus Nicotiana; species Nicotiana paniculata. The sequence goes on along the minus strand of MDKI01143655.1, from coordinate 6,372 downwards.
GTTTATGGGTGTGTCGTGCACCACACTTATAAGTAGGAGGCTACGAGGCATTTAGGACTGCCACTCTTTCTTCTTACTCTAGGTTGTGTGGTAGAGCTCCGTTGTAAGAACTAAATTTCCTAAATTCTATCTTATTCGTAATATAATGATGCCTACATTCAGAAATACGGTCGGTAAGAGATATAGTTGTGGAAGATGTTGGTGCGCTCCATTTTCTCCGGAGTTTCTTGTTTGGTCAGTATGATTTAGACGCGTATTGTTCGGTATGGCAGGGCCCTGTCCTAACCTTTATGTTAAGTGTGTACTCTTAAAGGCTTGTAGACAGATGTCATGTATACAAATGCTTGTATGACCTTGCCGACCTGTGTTTTGAGTTTACAAATGATCATGATGGCCTTATAGGACCGTATATCACATGTATAAGCTTTTATATAAGGTTGGGTCGTCCTATATTGTGTATTACCCTATGTTTATTATAGTTAGCCCATGACGACCCATTTTTCCCTTTTGCCAATGAAAGTACAATAATAAAGAAATGTTATGTTGGTAATTGGTTAACTAAGGTACCGGGTGCCCGTCGTGGCCCATCTGTATGGGTCGTGACAAAAGTGGTATTAGAGCAGTTCTGTCCTAGGGAGTCTACAAGCCGTGTCTTGTAGAGTCTTGTTTAAGGGTGTGTCGTGCACCACACTTATAAGCAAGTGGATACAAGGCATTTAGGGCTGTCACTCTTTCTTCTTACTCTAGATCGTGTGGTAGAGCTATGTTGTAAGAACTAAATTTCCTAAACTGTATCTTATTCGTAATACAACGATACCTACATTCTGAAAGACGGTTGGTAAGAGATATAGCTGTGAAAGAGTTGAGTCAGATGATCCTCCCCAAGTACAACAATGAAAGACTAGCTGAGGAGATAAGGAAGAAGGCTTCAACCTAAGCATAGTAGCTTCAAGAAGAAATGGTCTTGGAACAACAGTCTCATAACAACATTGTATGTACTCATAAGAAAGTGGCACCTATCGTGGCTATGAACAGGAAGAAGAAAAAATTCAACAGGTGATATTCAAGATCATATGGGTTGTACGGAATTCCAATATGTGCGGGAACTAAGATAAGCCAAGTATTTATGCAATAAGCGGCAGAAAGACCAGGAAAAGTAATAGATTACGTTTAAAGAAATCTGAGAAGTAACGAAAGGAATTATTCGATCAATGATCCAGATTTAGTTACGTTGTGAAGGCACTTAAAATTTTGGAATATTATCCATGCAACATATATGTTGAAAGAAAGAATCGAGTCCAGGTCATAGACAAAGGATTGAATTGTTAAAAAGATTGTATCATGGATATTCCATAGAGTCCATGAAAGGCTAAAGTAATAATTAAATGCCATGAGCCGCATATCGGAAGATAGATTAAGCCTACTAAAGGCTAATCAGAAGCAAAAGGAAACTAAAGAGTTACGTCAACCAAGTAAATCATGCGTCTGATTACTGACCCAGACAATCTTAGAAATCGTGATTGAGAACATTGCAGGTTCACTCTTAACATCAGAGGTACAAGAGAGACAATATAGTAGCCATGTTGTATAATAGCTCTACGATAAAGCCAGTTAGAAGTGTACCAGCCTCATAAGAAGTCAGTATGAAGCTCTCACTGAATCATGTAAAGAGGTGCAAGTATTATAATAGAAGTTTAAGTTGTGGATGTGAATTATACCTATGTGGAACAGAGGTCATGAAAGAGATAGAATATGTGACGTGAGATTGTAAGGTAAGTAATATAAAGGTGAACAACGTACGAGATACTCAAATACAGAAGGTTGTGAATAGTCCGTACTTCGGAAAAAAGGCTAGAAATGCGGGGATTCGTTATCCAGGAATGACAGCAGCGGCGTCGGTGCCATATCTTCCAGCCTATGGTTTCGAGTGTAAAGACCCGTAAAATTTTCTTGTCAAAAAATAAAATAAAGTAATGATAATAATAATATCCGAATAAATCCCCGAGTTGTTATTGTGGAAATTTTTGAAACAGACCAGAACTGAGTAAAAAGTACCCCCAAGATTTAAAGAATACAAATTTTTCTAGAAAGTGGGTGTTATGCGACGCATTATGCGATCGCATAACATGTATGCGGAGCGCACAACGGTTGCATACCTGGGCAGTGTGTTTCGAAATTTTGGCCCATCTTGAGGGCCATTATGCGGTCGATTATGCGGACCGCATGTCAGGATTGCGATCGCATTCCTGACCGCATTCTTATGTCGGGCTTCTATTTTTTTATTTTAACACCCGACCCCAATCCATTAAAAACACCCCTCCCCTTCATTTTAACCACTTTTTCTGAGAAATTAGAGAGAGGAAATAGTGGGTTCTAGAGAGAGAAAGTCCCAACTTCATCAAATTTGTCTTCCTTCATCAATCAAGCTTGGAATTAATCAAGTAAAACACGGATTTCTTCACTCTAAGAGGTAAGCTTCCACCCCACTGACCCCAAATTTCTAGATTTTGTTAAAAATGACTTACGAGTAGGATACTTCGTAAGGATGGGTTTAAGAGTCTTTCATGCATGTACCCATTTTATCATAAGCTAGTAAGGGAAAGTAGGGTGGGGTAACCGTTAACTAAAAAAAAGGGTTAGTTAATCTAAAGGAGCACCTAGTGTTTGATAGAAAGCTCAAATGAGTTCAAGACATGTTCATTATTCCTAATTCTAAGTTTAAATGTTTCACATTGTGAATTAGATTGAAGGTGCTAGAAGGTCCGGTGACTTGAGCTAGAAATTAAGGAAAATTATTCCCGGTTCGAGGTATGTATGGCTAACTTTAACCTTCATAGAATTCTCTTGTTGGGTTCGAATATGTGGTATGTGCACCTTATGTGGGAATGTGTGAAATAGTTGAAAACCATACGTGGAAAAATAATGAAAGAAGTATTATGAAATAATGTAACTGAATTGAGCAAATGTGGCAATACCGTGTTCATGGAATTTTCTACTTGATAAATGTTGTGGGGCCTTGGGCCCAATTAAATGAGCTGTTAATATGAAATTGTATTCCTTGAAAGGATAATTCTTGTGATGTAATTGTTTGTGGTTGCTGTTATGAAATATGATTGTCAGGGGGATCGGGTTGCGCGCCGCAACATAAAGAAGTAAGCTTCATGAGGTGTGTGGTAATACGGGTGGCCGAGGTAATAAGGGTGGCCGATGTAATAAGGAGGAAACGTGATCGATATCACTACTGAAATGAAAAGCTATGGGCTCTTGAATATGATGATGTTGAAGGGGAAAAAGAGAAAGATTGTGAAACTTGTTTGATTATGGTTGTTTCTTTTCACGTACCTTGATTTATTTGGTTATATCACTATCTCTTAATTGTGTACTGTTTGATTGTACTTGGGATATTGTGTATACATACTAGTACTATTCCACAGTACTAACATCCCTTTTGCCGGGAGCGCTACATCTTTTATATGGATGTAGGTGGGTCCATAGCAGGTAGCCCAGCTCGCCGTTAGTGGTGTCTTCTCCTCATCCTCTTCCATCTGTACTGGTGAGCCCCCTTCCTCTCGGGGCCATGTGTAGTTCCTGCTATCTCTTTGAGTATATTATGTATTGTAAGGTATAGCCGGGGCCTTGTTGCCGGCAAGTATTGTATAAACTCTTAAACACTGTTAGAGGCTCCGTAGACTATATGTGGGTGTATATATTTATATTTTGGGAAGTGGTTGTAATTGTTCGTAATCATGGTCCGTATTGGAAGTGTTGTGTCTATTTTGTATGTAACGAGAAATCTAATATGATAATCTAATACGAGGAAAATAAATTGGACTTATTATGGTAATCACACGCTTTTAAACTTATTTCACTGTTTCATACAAATCATGTATGATATTATCACGTGGGGTAGGAAAGGCAAATCAGGTTCTCTTGACTGGGATCACTCGGTTGAGTTTCCGGTCGCGTCCCTCGATTTTGGGGTGTGAAAAACTTGGTATCAGAGCCTCAGGTTTTAAAAGTGTCGTAGGATGTATCGGAGCCGTGTCTAGTAGAGCCCTTCTTATCAGTGTGTTGTCGACCACACCTATAATTAGGGGGCTACATGGGCATTTAGGAAACACTCTTTTCATTGTTATTCTATATCGTGCGGTGAAGTGGAAAGTAAGGATGTTCTTGTCTAACTCGTGCTCTTTTCCAAAATTTTCAGTGATGGCACCAAAGAAGAGAGCTCAACTTGGCCTAAAGGACAATGCCGCCCCAAGTGTGGCCGTAAGTTCTGTACCCGATGGCGTGGGCGAGAGCGAATCCCCGACCTTGAACGCATCTGACCCTTCAGTTCCAGATCAGAGTGTTCCTATTCCTACTGCGGCGGAGGGTGCTGCAACCCCTGACCCTTCTTCGATTCCAGCTTCAGGTCCCGGTATTTCCGATGGGGACCTTAGGGGAGCTATTCACATGCTGACCCAGTTAGTGGCCGCTCAGGACCAAAGATCTCATACTGACCTTGCATCCTCTAGCGGACAGGGAGATTCCACCGGTTCCAGAGTCAACCAGTTTCTATGGTTAGCCCCTCCAGAATTCTTAGGTATTGATCCAGAGGCCGATCCACAAGACTTTCTAGATGAAATGTACAAGATGCTACGGGTTATGAAGGCTACAGAGACAGACGGGGTTGAGTTAGCATCTTACAGGTTGAGGGGAGCAACGTATTCCTAGTTCGAGATATGAGAGGGTTCCCGCGGGGAGGGAAGTCCTCAAGTGAGGTGGGATGAGTTCGTTGATGCTTTCATAAATCACTTCTTGCCTGCCGAGACTATGGCAGCCCGTGCTATGGAGTTTGAGGTTCTCAAGCAGGGTAATATGAGTGTGTGGGAGTACCACCTGGAGTTCGTTAGGTTGTCCAAGTAAGCTCCTCAGTTAGTATCGACTATGGGGGCCAAAGTTCGACGGTTTGTTCAGGGCCTCAGTCCTTTGGTTATGAATGAAGCTGCTACAGCTGCCTTGCACTCAGACATGAATTATGGTAAGATAGTGGGATTCGCCCAGGCTACGGAGGCTAGAAAATTAATGATAAGGTCGGAGAGGGAGAGTATCAGCAGGGCCCGGTCAGCAGGCCACTCGGGGAGTTCAGTTGGAGGAGGGAGACCAGTTCAGGGGAGAGGACCATCAGGGCCATCCCAGTCTCATGCTCAGTCCTCATCCAGTGCACCGCCATCAGCGCACCGTTATCAGCAGAGCAGTCGCTCGGGACCAGGATCAGACAATAGGAGACCCCATCAGTCCGGTCGTCCAGGAGGGAGGTTTCAGCAGCAGAGGAGGGCTCCCTGCCCTAAGTGTGGAAGGTTCCATTCCAAATCTTGTTACCTGGATATCCCGGTATACTACGGGTGTGGAGTGAGAGGTCATATTCGGCGGGATTACCGTGCACCCAGTCAGGGCATGGGTGGTGCTTTTGATCAGCCGTCCGGTTCTTCAGTCGCCGCATTTTCAATACGTCCTCCAGCTCCAACAGGGCGTGGTGCGGCTAGAGGTGGAGCCCGTGGTAGAGGTGGAACCAGCCGGTTCTATGCTTTGAGTGGTCGCCAAAGTGCGAAGGCTTCTCCAGATGTTGTTACAGGTATTCTGGCTGTTCAAGCCCTTGATTGTTATGCTCTTATTGATCCGGGGTCTTCTTTGTCCTATGTTACCCCATTTATTGCTTCAAGTTTTGGGATAGAACCCGAACGACTTCGTGAGCCATTCTCTGTGTCGACTCCTGTTGGTGATTCCATTACAATCGCACGAATCTATAGGAATTGTGTTGTCATGGTGTGTGGTCGAGATACCACGGCCGATCTTGTCGAACTAGGATGGTAGATTTCGATGTCATCATGAGGATGGATTGGCTTTACTCGTGCTTTGCTAAACTTGACTGCCGGACCAGAATTATGAGGCTAGAATTTCCTAATGAGTCAGTTATCAAGTGGAAAGGGGTTGGTGTGGTGCCAAATGGTAGGTTTATTTCCTACCTTAAGGCCTCAAAGATGATTAAAAAGGGGTGTATATATCATTTGGTCCGGGTTGCGGACACCACTTCAGAAGTGTCTGCCCCCGAGTCCGTCCCAGCCGTGAATGAGTTTCTTGAAGTGTTTCTGGAAGAGCTTCCAGGGATTCCGCCAGACAGAGAGATCGATTTCGGGATTGATGTATTGCCAGATATGCAACCAATATCTATTCCCCCATACAGAATGGCGCCAGTAGAGTTGAGGGAGCTAAATGAGCAGTTGAAAGACTTATTAGAGAAGGGGTTCATTCGGCCGAGTGTGTTGTCGTAGGGCGCTCCGGTTCTTTTCGTCAGGAAGAAGGATGGGTCGCTTCAGATGTGTATTGATT
>ML364256.1:0-43086 GCA_005239505.1 Nicotiana paniculata | reverse complement strand
AAAAAAAAAAAAAAAAAAAAAAAAAAAAAAATATATATATATATATATATATATATATATATATAATGGTAAGGTTGTTAAACTTACGGGGTATAACGTATTGTTTATTGTGATGCTTCTCAGGTTGGTATTGGGTGTGTCTTGATGTAGGGGGTAGAGTGATTGCTTATGCTTCGCGTTAGTTGAAGCCTCATGAGATGAACTACCCAGTCCATGATTTGGAGCTGCTAGCCATTGTTCATGTATTGAAGATTTTGAGGCATTATCTCTATGGTGTGTCTTGTGAGGTATTTACGGATCAACGGAGTCTCCAACACTTGTTCAAATAAAAAGATCTAAATTTGAGGAAGCGGAGATGGTTGGAGCTGCTAAAGGGCTATGATATTACTATTTGAGTAGAAAGGTAGTGAGTTAAGGGTAGCCTTGCATTTATTCCTGTTGGTGAGAGACAGCTTGCAGTTGATGCTCAGGCCTTGGCCAACCAATTCGTGAGGTTAGATGTTTCGGACCCCAGTGGGGTTCTAGCTTATATTATTTGTGGGTCTTCCTTATTTGATCGCATCAGAGATCACCAATATGATGATTCCCATTTTATTATCCTTAAGGACAAAGATGTTACTACTGGAGATGATGGGGTGTTGAGGATGCAAGGTCAGGTTTGTGCGCCTAATGTAGATGGTTACATGAGGAGTTCCACAGTTTGCGGTATTCCATTCATCCGGGTGCCACGAAGATGTACTAGGACTTGAGGCAACACTATTGGTAGAGGAGGATGAAAAAGGATATAATGGGGTTTGTAGCTCGGTGCCATAACTATTAGCAGATGAAATATGAGAATCAAAGACCAGGCGGATTACTTCAGAGGCTCAAGATCTGGAGTGGAAATGGGAGCGTATCACCATGGATTTTATAGTTGGACTCCCACAGACTTCGAGGAAGTTTGATTCTATTTGGGTGATTGTAGATTGGTTGACCAAGTCTTCGCATTTCATTCCAGTTAGGACCACTTATTCTTCGGAGCAATTGGCTGAGATCTTTGTCCGTGAGATTGTTCACATTCACGTTGTGATGGTGTCCATCATTTCAGTTCGGGGCATGCAAGTTGCATCGCAGTTTTGGAGAGCAGTGTAGCGAGAGTTCGGTACACAGGCTGAGTTGAGTACAACATTTCACCCTCAAACAAACGGACTGTCTGAGCGCATTATTCAGATATTGGAGGATATGCTACGCGCTTATGTCATAGATTTCGTTGGTTCTTGGGATTAGTTTCTGCCAGTCGCAGAGCTTGCCTACAACAACAACGACCAATTGAGCACTCAGATGGATCAGTTTGAGGCTTTGTATGGGAGACAATGTCAATATCCGATGGGTTGGTTTGAGCTGGGTGAGGTTAGGCTATTGGGTACTAACTTGGTTCAAGATGCTTTGGACAATGTTAAATTGATTCAGGATTGGCTTCACACAACGTAGTCTAGACAGAAGAGCTACGCTGATCAGAAGGTTTGTGATGTTGCTTACATGGTTGGGGAGAAGGTATTGCTCAATGTTTAACCCATGAAGGGTGTTATGAGATTCGGGTAGAAGGGCAAGCTAAGCCCTCAGTATATTGGGCCATTTGAGGTACTTCAGAGGATTGGAGAGGTGGCTTACAAGCTTGCCTTTCCGCCTTGTCTGTCGAGTGTTCATCCAGTATCTCATGTTTCTATGCTTCAAAAGTATGTCGATGATTCGTCTCATGTTTTGGATTTCAACACGATTCAGTTGAATGGTGATTTGACTTATAATGTGGAGCTGGTGGCTATTTTGGATCGACAGGTTTGAAAGTTGAGGTCAAAGGACATAGTATGTCACGACCCAAGATCCTAATTTAGGTCGTGATGGCGCCTAAAAACGGGGTCAGGCAAGCCAACACTCAATGGGTTCTTTCTTTATTAGATTAACATTTCAACATATACTCAGTTTTTAAAACTTAAAACATGAATCGACAAGGATAATTAGCCAGTTTGCAATCAAAAGCGGTCATGAGGAGGCGTGAGCCAATATATATATATATACCCGTAATCTATAATAACTATAACGTGTGTGCCAGGAACTAGTGTCACAAGTCCAACGGGCATACTAACAGAATATACAAAATATATAATATACAGTCCCACTGTTTAAAAGAAATAGACGGGAAATAAGCAAAAGAAACCCCATGGTGCTGCTGGAGATCGCCAGGAGAAAGAAGCTCACCGTGAAGTCAGGTCCGTCTATAATCAAAATCAAGCTCGGTCCGACAACCAACTTCACCAGCCTCAGAACCTATACAACCAATACGGAAGCGTAGCATGAGTACATAAATATATATGTACCCAGTGAATATATCGCCTAACCTGGAAGAGGTAGTGATGAGAGGTCGACTGGACACTCTCTAAGGTCCAACAATATAAATCAATAGAATATGATGAAAAAAGTAGGCATGTAAAGGCAGTGAAGCAACAAATATACACAAGGCACTGAAATCTAAGGAACTACTGGAAATAATAAACAACTACTACTTCACCTTCCCCCAATTATCTGTCAAAACCAGTGTCCATGAATTTAGTAACAAATAAATCATGCGCATACAAGATAGGGACAACCGGCCTGAGCCATAAGATAGTCGTGTTCGTGCACTGCCGACGGTCGAACGGTCCGAACCATAAGTTCACCTTACCATAAAGTACTCACATCTATGCACTATCGAGGATCGAACGGCCCGAACCATAAGTGCATCTCTGCCATAAAGTAATCATCTCTATGCACTGCCGAGGATAGAGCGGCCCGAACCATAAGTGCATCTCTGCCATAAAGTAATCATCTCTATGCACTGCCGAGGATAGAGCGGCCCGAACCATAAGTGCATCTTCTAATCCGCCGTGGCGTATGGCCCGAACCATAAGTGCATCTTCTAATCTGCCGTGGCGTACGTCCTGCTCCCATAAGAGTGGGAGAAAATCACACTCCGCTTGCAGAATGTAAATTGCAAAGCGGTCACATGCACACACAATATTCTTTTTTTAAATTACTTTTCAGTAAACAATTCCTTACAAATTTTCTCAAATTCCATTATCTCGGGGAAATAAGCCATGTAACATTTAATTTATTAAGCATATAGTTCATTTCAAGTTAAACACAAGTCATGATGTGGACCTAACTACCCGGACATAACAATAATAGCTGCTACGTACGGACTCTCGTCACTTTGCGCGTACGTAGCCCCCACAAACATTATAGCATAGCCATTTAAACCACCTAGGGGGAAAATTCCCTCTTACAAGGTTAGAAAGGAGACTCACCTCGTGTCGCACCTACTCCCCGGGTCAAGAATGCGCCCGAAACTCCGAACTCGAAACCCATGGACTCGAAACTAGCCAAATGTTATACAAATATATCAATTTATATTCAAAGCATGGAATTCTCCTAGTATTTAGTCAAATTCATCATTCTTGAAGAAATCCCAAAATCCAACCTCGGGCCCACATGCCCGGATTCCGAAAATTCTCGAAGGAACCACTCACCCATAACCTAAGGATCGTTAATATATTATTTTGGTATGAATTCATAGCCAATGCACGTGTAATTTTCTAAATTTTCAAAAGCCCTAGGTTACTACCCCAAATCCTTCATTTTCACTAACTAGGTAGTTAATTTAACTAGTAGTTCATGCATTAAACTAATATTAGGGTAGAATTTACTTACCTTCAATAACTAGGTCAGTTTCTCCTCTTGAATGCTAAAAATCGTTCCAAGGAAGAGGAAGAAAATGAATTGAATCCCGCTATAAAAACACACTGCCCAGTGGTTTCCTCTATGCGAATGCAGCCTGGGCAGTGCGTTTGCGATGCCTTAAGCGACCAGGAGCCCAACCCATCGCGATCGCAGTGCCTTTTGTGCGAACGCGCAGGGCATTCACCACCCCTGCCCAGTTGCTTCTTTGTGAATGCGGTAACCTCCCTAGAGTTTATGATGTTTTGAAATTAGCTCCGAGGGGTCCGAAACTCACCCGAGCCCCTCGGGACCCCGTCCAAAGGCATTGGCAAGTTTGTATTCATGATACGGACTCTCTTGAATTTTCGGAACGTGAAAAACAACAACAAAACTAAGAATCCGACCCCAAAACCAAATTGAATCAAACTTTGAACCTTAAGTTCTAGAATTTGCTAACAATGCGCCGAACTGACATATACTACTCGGAATGACACTAAATTTTGCAGGCAAGTCATAAATGACATAACAGAACTATTCCCGGTCTCGGAATTCCTTTCGGACCTTGATAAAACAAAAACACATCCCAAACCACTATATTAACTTAAGGAAATTCTTATTTCGATATTGGGCGCCGAAATACTCCCAGGTCATCCAAAACCTATTCCGAACATACGCGCAAGTCTGAAATCATCATACGAAGCTACCGGACCCATTGAAACTCGATTCCGAGGTCGTTTGCTTAAAATGTTGACCGAAGTCAAACTTGGCCTTAAAGGCCAACCTGAAGGAACCAAGTGTTCCAATATTGCTCTAAACTTTTCTGAATCCCGAACCACCCGGCCCCCGCAAGTCATAAATCACAATAAGCCGCTATGGGGAGTTTCATTGAGGGGAACGGGGTCCGATAACACAAAATGACCGGTCGGGTCGTTACATTCTCCCCTCTTAAACAAACGTTCGTCCTTGAACGGGTTAGAATCATACCTGAAGTGCTGAATAAGTGTGGATATCTACTCCGCATGTCCTCCTCGGACTCCCAGGTCGTTTCCTCGACTGGTTGGCCCCTCCACTGAACCTTCACTGCAGACACTCTCTTGGACCTTAACTGGTGATCCTGTCTATCAATAATAGCAACTGACTCCTCCTCATAGCCTAAACTCTCATCCAACTGAATAGTGCTAAAATCAACCACGCGAGAGAAGTCAGCGTGGTACCTCCGAAGCATGGATACATGAAAGACCGGATGAACTCCTGATAAACTGGGAGGTAAAGCTAGCTCATAAGCAACCTCCCCAACTTGCCTCAACACCTCAAAGGGACCTATAAACCTCAGGCTCAGCTTGCCCTTCTTCCCAAACCTCATAATACCCCTCATCGACGATACCGTCAACAAAACCTTGTCTCCCTCCATAAATGATACATCACGCGCCCTCTGATCCGTGTAACTCTTATTATAAGCAAACTCGGCTAAAGGCATGAACTGGTCCCACTGACTTCCAAAGTCAACCACACATGCTCTGAGCATGTCCTCCAATATCTGGCCTGTTTGCTCCGACTGACAATCAGTCATAGGGTGAAATGATGTGCTGAGATCTATCTGGGTGCCCATCTCACCGTGCAATGCTCTCCAGAAATACGAGATGAACTGAGGACCTCGATCTGATATAATGGACACCGGTACCCCGTGCAACCGGACTATCTCCCGAATGTAGATCTGGGCTAACCTCTCAGAAGTATAAGTAGTAGCCACTGGAATGAAATGCGCCGATTTGGTCAATCTATCCATAATGACCCAAACCGCGTCAACCTTCCGCAAAGTCTGAGGCAACCCAACCACGATGTCCATAGTGATGCGCTCCCATTTCCACTCAGGAATGGGTATCTGCTGAAGTAGGACTCCTGGCCTCTGGTGCTCATAATTCACCTGCTGGCAATTAAGACACCTAATCACATACTCCACAATGTCCCTCTTCATCCGCCTCCGTCAGAAATGCTGCTTCAAATCACGATACATCTTCGTAGCACCAGGATGAACAGAATACCGAGAACTATGTGCCTCCTCTAAAATCCTCTCCCCAGGCCATCAACTTTAGGAACACATAGACGACCCTGAAGTGTAAGAACACCATCCTCGCCAATAGTAACCTCATTGGCACCACCCTGTACCACTGTCTCCCGAAGCTCTGTTAAGTACGGATCATCAAATTGTCGGGCCTTAATCTCCCCCAATGAAGACTGAGCAACCACATGTGCTAAAACTCGGCGAGGCTTTGAAAGGTCTAATCTCACAAGGTGATTAGCCAAGGACTGAATGTCTAAGGCTAGAGGTCTCTCCCCTACTGCAATATAAGCCAAACTACCCATACTCTCCGCCTTCCTGCTCAAGGCATCTGCTACCATATTTTCCTTGCCTGGAGGATAAAGAATGGTGATATCATATACTTCAACAACTCGAGCCATCTGCCTGCCTCAAATAAAGATTTCTCTACTTGAACAAGTGGCGCAAGCTGCGGTGGTCTGTATAAACCTCACAGGACACCCCATACAAGTAGTGCCTCCAAATATTAAGAGCATGAATAGTCACCGCCAACTCTAAATCGTGCACAGGGTAATTCTTCTCATGAACCATTAGCTGGCCATAAGAATTAACTTTCCTCTCCTGCATCAACACACATCCCAAGCTAACGCGCGAAGCGTCACAATACACTGTATACATCCCTGAACCAGAAGGCAATACAAGAACTGGTGCTGAGGTCAATGCTGCCTTGAGCTTCTGAAAGCTCGCCTAACAGTCGTCAGACCATCAAAATGGGGCATTATTCTGAGTCAATCTAGTCAATGGGGCTTCAATAGAAGAGAATCATTCCACAAATCGACGATAATAGACTGCTAGGCCCAAAAACTCCTGATCTCTGTAGCTGAAGTAGGAAGCGGCCAACTCTGAACTGCCTCGATCTTTTGAGGATCAACCTTGATACCATCTACGGATACCATATGACCCAGAAATGCTACGGAATCCAACCAGAACTCACACTTGGAGAACTTAGCATATAGCTTATGTTCCCACAAGGTCTGGAGCACAACTCTCAAATGTTGCTCGTGCTCCCCTAGGCTACGTGAGTAAATCAAGATGTCATTAGTAAAGACAATAACAAAGGAATCAATATACGGCCTGAACACCCTATTCATCAAGTCCTTGAATTCTACTGGGGCATTAGTCAAGCCAAAGGACATCACCAGGAACTCATAGTGGCCATATCTCGTACGAAAAGTAGTCTTCGGAACATCTGAGGCCCTAATCTTCAATTGATGATGTCCCGATCTCAAATCAATCTTAGAAAAACCTCGAGCACCCTGCAACTGGTCAAACAAATCATCGATGCGCGTCGAAGGATACTTGTTCTTAATGGTAACCTTGTTCAACTGGCGGTAATCAATACACATCCGCATGGACCCATCCTTCTTCTTCACGAATAGAAATGGAGCACCCACGGCAATACACTCGGTCGTATGAACCCCTTAGCTAACAACTCCTCAAGCTACTCCTTCAACTTCTTTAACTCCTTCGGAGCCATACGGTACGGAGGAATAGATATAGGCTGGGTGTCTGGAGCTAAATCAATGCAGAAATCAATATCACGATCCGGAGTCATGCCTGGAAGGTTTGAAGGAAATACATCAGCAAACTCTTGAACCACAGGCACTGAATCAATCGTCGGAGACTCGACGGTGGTGTCTCGCACATAAGCAAGATAGGCCAGACAACCCTTCTCGACCATATGTCGAGCCTTCAGGAATGAAATAACCCGGCTGGCTGCACTAACTGAAGAACCTCTCCACTCTAGCGTAGGTGACTCAGACATGGCTAAAGTAACTATCTTGGCATGGCAATATAGCACGAAATGATAAGGAGATAGCCAATCCATGCCTAGAATAACCTCAAAATCAATCATGTCGATCAATAAAAGGTCTGCTCTAGTCTCGAACCCACAGAAGGTGACCACAAAAGATTGAAAGATCTAGTCTACCACCACAGAATCGCCCACAGGAGTGGACACATATATAGGAGAACCCAAGGAATCGCGAGGAGCATCCAAAAAATGAGCAAATAATGTTGAAACATATGAGTAGGTGGATCCTGGATCAAATAATACTGAAGCCTCTCTACCACATACTGAGATAATATCTGTGATCACGGCGTCTGAGGCCACTACATCTGATATGGCCGGAATGGCATAGAATCTAGGTAGAGTACCGGAATACTGAGCTCCACCAGAGTGAACATGAGCTGCCTGACTGACCTGCACCTCTAGGACGACCCCTGCCGACCTGCCCTCCACCTCTCGGTGGCCGGACTGCTGGTGCTGGACCCATCGGCTGATAACCTTGTTGTACGACCTTGCCTCGAACCCGGGGACAATGTCTCCTCATATGACCTGGCTCTACACACTCATAACAACCCCAGGGACCATAGTGTGCTACCCCGAAGAAGAACCCTGAATGGCCGAAGGGCGATGTGGGCCCTCTGGCATAGAACTGAAGTAGGGGTTAGAGGATCTCGAATGACTGGGATAACCATTGGGTGAACTCTGAATGGCTGGAGGACGGTAGGAACGCTCTGGCATGGCGCTGAAATGAGGCCTCAGTAGAACACCTCAGGGAGGTGGTGGAGGTGCTGAATATGAAGGCTTGTTGGGCTGACTACTGCTAAACTGACCTCTGCCCCTATCTAGGGCACCTCTAAAATCTTCGGAGAATATATCCCTCTTGTCCTGCTGCCCCTGCTCCCTGCTCCTCGACTGATACCCCTTGATTATGCAAGCAATCTCTACCACGAGCTAATAAAGAGTACCCATATCCACCTCTCGGGCCATAGTGGCCCTAATACCTGGATGCAACCCAACCACAAACCTCCATACCCTCTCTGCATCAGTAGGTAGTATCATAAGTGCATGGCGAGACAACTCTGAAAATCTGGCCTTATAATCTGTCACTGACATATGTGCCTGCTCTAGCCGCTCAAATTGATATCGCAACTCTTCCCTATCAGAGGGTGGGATATATCTATCCAGAAACATATGCGTGAACTGCTCCCAAGTGACAGGAGGAGAATCTTCTGTCCTACTGAGAATATAGGACTTCCACCACCTACGAGCTCTTCCCTCCAAGTGGAAGGTAGTGAAATCCACTCCATGGGACTGTAGTATCCTCATGTTGTGCAGTTTGTCCTTGCACCTGTCCACAAAATCCTGGGCATCCTCGCCTCGCTCACCCCCTAAGACTGGAGGGTGCAATCGAGTCCATCTATCCAATAAATTCTGCGGATCGCCAATCCGCAGCTGGTCTGGGCTCAGGTG
This sequence comes from Nicotiana paniculata, assembly GCA_005239505.1. NCBI lineage: Eukaryota > Viridiplantae > Streptophyta > Magnoliopsida > Solanales > Solanaceae > Nicotiana > Nicotiana paniculata. Next base: position 33,997 of record ML364256.1, on the reverse strand, counting down.
CTGCTGCAACAGGCTGGACCCCACCCACGGGCAGTGTACCCGGGGTATGATGTAATGCTGATGTCTGACCTGCAGCCTGGGCAGTAGGGGTCTGGACTCCCCCTCCCGCCTGAGAAGTGGCAGGATTTACTGGACATAAACCAACCTGGGACATAGTGTCCATAAATCTCATCATACGGCCCATGACTTCCTGGAAGCCTGGCGCCGTCATGAAGTCTACTAGAGCAGGATCCGCTGGAGGTACCTCATCCTGCTCATCTATAATAGGGTCCTCTGGTGGTGGAACCAGAATAGCTCTGGGATGCCCTCGTCCCCTACCTCGGGCTGGTGCCCTCCCCCGGCCTCTACCGTATCCTCGGAAAATGGGGGTAGCGGCCCTTCCCGGGTCTGGAACATCAGATGCACGCGTCCTCACCATCTATGAGAGAATAGAAGAATGAGTTTAGTAAATCATCGACTGCACGATAGAATAAGAACAAAGAGAGGTTTCCTAACACCCTATAGCCTCCTGAAGATAAGTACAGACGTCTCCGTATCCGTAATACTCTACTGGGTTTGCCCATGACTCGTGAGACTTACCTGAACCTAGTGCTCCGATACCATGTTGTCACGACCCAAGATCCTAAGTTAGGTCGTGATGGTGTCTAACAGCGGGGTCAGGCAAGCCAACACTCAATTTACTATGGGTTCTTTCTTATTAGATTAACATTTCCACATATACTAAGTTTCTAAAACTTAAAACATGAATCAACAAGGATAATTAGCCAGTTGGAAATCAAAAGCGGTCATGAGGAGGCGTGAGCCAATATATATATATACATACCCGTAATCCATAATAACTATCACGTGTGTGCCAGGAACTAGTGTCACAAGTCCTACGGGCATACTAACAGAATATACAAAAGATATAATATACAGTCCCATTGTCTAAAAGAAATAGACGGGAAGTAAGCAAAAGCAACCCCATGTTGCTGCTGGAGATCGCCAGGAGAAAGCAGCTCACCGTGAAGTCAGATCCGTCTATAATCAAAATCAAGCTCTGGTCCGACAACCAGATGCACCAGCCTCAGAACCTATACAATTAAGTACGGAAGAGTAGCATGAGTACATAAATATATATGTACCGACTGAGTATCCCGACTAACCTCGAAGAGGTAGTGATGAGAGGTCAACTGAACACTCACTAAGGTCCAATAGTATAAATCAATAGAATATGATGAAAACAGTAGGCATGTAAAGGCAGTGAAGCACCAAATATATATAAGGCACTGGAATCCAAGGAAATACTGGAAATAATAAAAAACTACTACTTCAATTTCCCCAAATTATATGTCAAAATCAGTGTCCATGAATTTAGTAACAAATAAATCATGCGCATAAAAGATAAGGACAACCGACCTGAGCCATAAGATAGTCATGTCCGTGCACTGCCGAGGGTCGAACGGCCCGAACCATAAGTGCACCTTACCATAAAGTACTCACATCTATGCACTGCCGAGGATCGAATGGCCAGAACCATAAGTGCATCTTTGCCATAAAGTAATCATTTCTATGCACTGCCGAGGATCGAACGGCCCGAACCATAAAAGCATCTTCTAATCCGTCATGGCGTACGGCCCACTCCCATAAGGGTGGGGGAAAATCACACTCCGCTCGTGGAATGTAAATTGCGAAGCGGTCACATGCACACACAATATTTTTTTAAAATTACTTTTCAGTAAATAATTCCTTACAAATTTTCTCAAATTCCATGATTTCAGGGAAATAAGCTTCATGTAACATTTAATTTATTAAGCATATAGTTCATTTCAAGTAAAACACAAGGCATGATGTGGATCTAACTACCCGGACATAATAATAATAGCTGCTACGTACGGACTCTCATCACTTTGCGCGTACGTAACCCCCACAAACATGAGCACATAGCCATTTAAATCACCCAGGGGGACAGTTCTTTCTTACAAGGTTATAAAGGAGACTCACCTCTTGTCGCACCTACTCCCCGGGTCAAGAATGCGCCCGAAACTCTGAACTCGACACCCACAGACTCGAAACTAGCCAAATGTTATACAAATATATCAATTTATAGTCAAAGCATTGAATTATCCTATTATTTAGTCAAATTCATCATTCTTGAAGAAATCTCAAAATCCAATCCCGGGCCCTCATGCCCGGATTCCGAAAATTCTCGAAAGAAACACTCACCCATAACCTAAGGATCGTTAATATATAATTTTTGTATGAAATCATAGCTAATGCACGGGTAATTTTCTAAATTTCCAAAAGCCCTAGGTTACTACCCCAAATCCTAAATTTTCACTAATTAGGTAGTTAATTTAACTAGTAATTCATGCATTAAACTAATATCAGGGTAGAATTTACTTACCTTCAATAACTAGGTCAATTTCTCCTCTTGAATGCTAAAAATAGTCCCAAGGAAGAAGAAGAAAATGAATTGAATCTCGCTATAAAAACACACTGCCCAGTGGTTTCCTCTATGCGAACGCAGCCTGGGCAGTGCATTCACGATGCCTTAAATGACCAGGCCCATATGGGCCTTCTATGCGAATGCGGAGGGAGCCCTGCAAACGCACAGGGTAAGGGTAGCTGGGCTGGCCCAATGGCCGGGCTCTATGCGAACGCGGGGGAGGTGTGCGAACGCACTGGGTCAGGAGCCCAACCCACCGCGATCGTGGTGCCTTTTGTACGAACGCACAGGGCATTCACCACCCCTGCCCAGTTCCTTCTTCGCGAACGTGGTAACCTCTCCACGAACGCGGGGAAGGAAACCAGACCTGGAATTTCTGGTGTTTTGAAATTGCTCCGAGGGGTCCGAAACTCACCCAAGCCCCTCGGGACCCCGTCCAAAGACACTAGAAAGTCTGTATTCATGATACGGACTCGCTCGAATTTTCGGAACATGGAAAAAAACAATGAATATAAGAACCCGACCCCAAAACCAAATTGAATCAAACTTTGAACCTTAGATTCTAGAATTTGCTAACAATGCGCCGAATCGACCTATACTACTCGGAATGACACCAAATTTTGTAGGCAAGTCATAAATGACATAACGGAACTATTCTCGATCTTGAAATTCCATTCGGACCTCGATAACACAAAAACACGTCCCAAACCACAATATTAACTTAAGGAAATTGTTATTTCGATATTGGGAGCTGAAACGCTCCCGGGTCAAAACCCATTCCGAGCATACGCCCAAGTCCGAAATCATCATACGAAGCTACTGGAACCGTCAAAACTTGATTCCGAGGTTGTTTGCTTAAAATGTTGTCCGAAGTCAAACTTGGCCTTAAAGGCCAACCTGAAGAACCAAGTGTTCCAATATTGCTCTAATCATTTTTGAATCCCGAACCACCCTCCCCCGCAATTCATAAATAATAATAAGCCGCTATGGGAAGTTTCATTTAAGGGAACGGGGTCCGATAAAGCAAAACGACTGGTCGGGTCATTACATAGTTTCGGTGAAGGTGCAGTGGAGGGGTCAGCCAGTTGAGAAGGCTACTTGGGAACCGAGGGTAGATTCAGAACAGATATCCATACCTATTTGAGACTCCGGGTTTGTTTCTAGACCCTTTCGATGACGAACGTTTGTTTTAGTGGGAGAGGTTGTAACGACCTGGCCGATCATTTTGCGAGTCATATCCCCGTTCCCCCATTTACTTCTCATTTTGTGCTTAATAGTTTCTATGTGACTTTCCAGGGTATTTGGTTCAGTTCAGGGGATGTTTCAGAATGAATTGAGACACTTAGTCTCACGGTTGGGAGCTTTAGTTGAAAATTTTGACCAGATGTTGAATTATGTGTAAACGACTCCGGAATGAAGTTTTGATGGTTCCATTAGCTCTATTTGGTGATTTTGGACTTAGGAGTGTGTTCAGATAGTGATTTAGAGGCCCGCAGTTGAATTAGGCTTGAAATGGCGAAATTTGGAAATTTAGAAGTTTGATCAAGAGTTGACTTTGTGGATACCAGGCTCGAGTTTTTATTTCAAGAGTTGGAGTAGGTCGGTGGTGTCATTTATGACTTGTGTGCAAAATTTCAGGTCAATCGGACTTGATTTGATCGGTTCAGCATCAAATGTTGAAGTTGGAAGTTCATAAGTTCATTAGGCTTGAATCGATGCATGATTCGTGGTTTTCGCATGATTTGATGTGATTTGATGCTTCGAGCGAATTAATATGATGTTTTAGTACTTTTGGTATGTTTGGTTGAGGTCTCGGGGGCCTGGGGCGGATTTGGGATGGTTAACGGATCAAATTTTTATACGGAATTGATTCTTATAGCTTGAGTTGATTCTTATATGCATTCAAAGGCTGTTTCGCGGGGTAAGGGCTTATTGGAGTAGACTTTTGCACAGTTTGAGGTAAGTAACACTTCTAAACTTGGTTCTGAGGGTATGAAACCCCGATTTACGTGTTATGTTATTGGTATCGAGGTGACGCACATGCTAGCTGACGGGCGTGTAGGTGTGCACCGTAAGAATTGTCACTTGGTCAATTCCATGGAACTATATAGTTGATTAATCTTGTCGTTACCGTATTTTTACTATATGTTAGAGAAAATGAGCTACCAGTCATGTGTGAAATCCTTCTTAGGCTTCATGTCGATTTTGTTGTGTAACGACCCGGCCTGTCGTTCCGAGAGATTTACCCCAGTTCCCCCATTTTTGCATTTGTTATATATTGCTAAGCCTATTTTTGTTGTGTTGGGTCAGTTGGTTTGGGTTTGGAGTGGTTATGGTAAGAATTTAGGCATTTAGTCTCTTAAAGTAGCCTAATAGTTGAGAAAGTCAACTGAGAGTTGACTTATTAGTAAACGACCTAGGAATGCAGATTTTATGGCTCGGATGGCTTCGTTAGGTGATTTGGGACTTAGGAGTGTGCTCAAAATGTTTTTGTAATGTCCGGTGTAGAATTAGGCTTGAATTGGCGAAAGTTAGTTTTTGGCGATTTCCGGTCGGCACTGGAAAATAATCTATCGGGGTCGGAATGGAATTCCGGAAGTTGGAGCAGATCCATAATGTCATTTTGAGTATATGTGGAAAATTTCAGGTCAATCGAAGGTGTTTTGGTTTGTTTCGGTGTAGTTGGAAAAATTTGGAAGTTTTAAAGTTCATAGGCTTGAGTTTGATGTAATTTTGGTGTTTTTTTTGTTGTTTTTGGTGTTTTGAAGGATCGACTAAGTTGGAATAATGCCATGGGGTGTGTTGGTATGTTTGATTGGGGCTCCGATGGGCTCGGGATTGATTTTGGATTGTTAGCGGGGTTTTGAACTTGGAAAATTTGCAGCAAAAGCTAATGGTGTAAGTTCTGGTGTTGGCCGCACATGCGGTATGGTAGTCGCAGGTGCGATGTCACAAGTGTGATGGGCCATGCGCAGGTGCAAAAAAGGCTAGGCAGGGGAATTTCCGCAGGTGCGAAGTTTTGGCCGCACCTGCGGAGGATTGGCCGTAGGTGCGGGATTTGGTCCGTTAAGTGGGATTTCGCAGGTGCACACTTGGGACCGCAGGTGCGACCAAGTGTCCGCAGGTGCGGAAATGCTGGCAGGAAAAGTATAAAAAAGACCTCCGTGAAAATTCTCTCATTTTCACCATTTTTGCATGCGGGAGGAGTTTGTTGAAGGCAATTTGAAGAAGGGAACTCCTGATTCTTCAGTAAAGGTAAGTTCTCTGGTTATTAACATCGTTTCTATACAATTTTGTTCGGATTTGGCTTGAAAATTGAAGGATTTAAGTAGGAAAAGGTTGGGAAGAAAGGGGAGAGTTGGAATTTCTTTTGAGGTTTTGGGTAGGCAATTGTGATCCGATTGTGATGATTTTGGTATGAGTAGAATCGTGGGAGGACGAGGTTTCTAGTGATGTAAAAATTATCGAATTTTGAGACTTGGGTCAGGGCTCGGGTTTGGCCGAATTTTGAGATTCTTGTGTAATTTGATAGTTTTCAATTGGGTTGGTTTCCTTGGTTATATATTGATGATGTTAAACTGGTTTTGGCTAGATACGGAGCAATCAGGAGCAAATTTGAGGGGCAAGACCATTGCGGAATAGTGTTGTTGCCGGGTAGAGGTAAGTAATGGTTATAAATCTTGTCCTGAGGGTATGGAACCCCGGACTACATTTTTCTCACTAATTTTAGAAAGGCGCACATGTAGGATGACGAGTATGTGGCGCATACTGATTTTTGGATTGGACTAGGTCCTCTCCGCGGCAACTAATGAGTTGCTTATTTTATTCAAAACCTTATGTTAAATTATGTTCTAAAGATTTGTGAAATATTTGAGCTATAAGCCGTGTTTGGGGCCTCATGCCGATCTGTTTAGACCCTTGGGGGCTTTTTACTGCTGTTTTTCCTCACTATTTGTTGATGATTTCACTCAACCTCATTGTGCATACTGTTATTAGAAACTCAGCGTGATTTACACTACATGAGATTTAAAATGATGTTTTGGGTCAAGTACCCTATTTTTACTGATTCGCCCGAGGGGCCTTTTGAGTGGTTTTGCTGAGTGTTGCTGAGGGCTAAGAGTGATGGTGAGGTGCTGAGTTATATTAGCGATTGGGCTGAAGGCCCCCCCCCCCCCCCCCCCCCCCCCCCCCCCCGGAGTCTGTACACACCCCTAGTGAGCGCATCGAGTGACAAGTGAGTGGGAGGCATGAGTGACTGTGAGGTGCTGAGTGACTGTGAGGCATGCCCGGGGGGCTGATTATGATACATGTTTTTGCCTGAGAGGCTACTTATGATTTTGCTACATTAATTTCCATACTAAATCTTTCCGTTTGAAGTTTTTAAAAATGTGCATTCTTTAAAAGACCTTTTTCTGAAGTTGGTTTTAAGGCATGATGATTTTGTATATCTATGTTTATATTATTGGAAAGTAAGGCTGTGTATATTGTGATTTGATGGCATTGATTTTGGTGTGTTTCCTTTCCACTTAGACTTGATTTATTTTCATTACTACTGAGTTGGCGTACTCACATTACTCCCTGCACCTCTGCGTGCAAATTCAGGTGCGGATATCGAGCCTTAGCCATTCATTCCGCGCGGATCCGGATTTGCGGGATATAGAGGTAGCTGTTCAGCATCCGCAACATCTCTGTTTTTCACTTCTTGTTGTATTCAACTTTCATTCGAAGGTTTTGTATTATAATAGTGTATTTTAGCTTATTCTTCTAGATGCTCACGACTTGTTGGCTCCGGGTTTTGGGGTTGGTGTCGCTGTATATTGGCCTATTATATTCAGTAATTTCTGTATATTTTATGAAATGCTTGAAACATTATTGGGATTTTTTTAAAGAAACTGCGAACATGCGGTAGTTGGATAGCCTAGTTACACGATAGGCGCCCTCATGACCGGTTTAGGATTTGGGTCATGACAGCTTGGTATCAGAGCCCTAGGTTACATAGGACTCAACGGTCATGAGTAGGTTTAGTAGAGTCTTGCGGATCGGTACGGAGACGTCTGTACTTATCTTCGAGAGGCTGCCAAACTTTTAGGAAACATTTCTATCTTTCTCGAACTCTTTCGTGCTGATCTATTGATTCTTGAAATATGAACTTACATTGTTTCATTCTCTCATAGATGGTGAGGACACGCCGTACCGATCAGAGTGACCAGTCACCAGCTAGACCAGTGAGAGGTCGAGACCTCGGTCAAGGCCGTGGTAGAGGTAGGGGGCCAGCCCGCGCAGCATCCGGGGTAGTACCTCAGGATCCCCCTATCAATCAGGATCAGGTTCCCGCCGATGGTGTCCCAGCGGGACAGACTCAGGCAATAACAATGCCTATGGTTATTTCGGGTCTTCAGGAGACCCTGTCTTAGATATTGACAATATGCACCAGTTTGGCTCAGGCAGTCGCCATGTCTTCTACTGCCACCAAAGCTCAGGCCGGGGGAGGCAATCAGACTCCAGCTGCCCGGGAACCTGAGTAGGCTGCACAGGGTATTCAGGCAGCGGGAGCAGCCCCAGCTCAGCCAGTTGCTCTGGTCTAGGATTAAGTGGTCCTTGCTATGCTTGACGACGAGCATCCCAGGTTGGATATATTCAGAAGTCTTCAGCCTCCGACTTTCAGCAGTACAGAGGGCGAGGATGCCAAGAGATTTCTAGATAGGTGACAGAGGATACTGCGGACCGCGGGTATTTTGGAGACCAGTGGGGTCTCATTTGTTACATTTCAGTTTGGGGGTGCTGCCTTTACCTGGTGGGAGTCATTTGAGAAGCATAGGCCGGTTGGTTCAGCACCTCTCACCTGGCAGCAGTTCTCCATGATATTTTTGGAGAAGTATGTTCCTTAGTCCCACAGAGAGGAGCAGCACAGGCAGTTTGAGCAGTTGCGCCAGAGAGAGTCATCAGTTACTCAGTACGAGATGAGGTTTTCCGAGTTGGCTAGGCATGCTTATGAGATTATCCCTACTGATAGGGAGAGGGTGAGGAGGTTTGTAGATGGTCTTTCTTATTAGCTTCGGTTTTTATGACTTGGTAGAGAGTATCGGGTGCTTCATTTGAGAAGGTTCTTGATATAGCTCGAGATATTGAGTTCGTTCGCCGCTAGGAGCGGGAGGCCAAAAGGCCTCGTGGTTCGGGCAGTTCCAGTGGTGCTCCCTTCAGGGAACAGTTTCAGCAGGGTAGGGGCCGTTCATTCAGGCCTCCTCAGTCAGGCCGCCCGGCATATAGTGGTGCATCTTCGGGGCAGGGTCCCTCTGGTTCTCAGTTAGGCCGTACTTCATTTGGTGCCCTCCCATCTCAGAGTGCAGCTCGAGCACCCCCAGTTCAGGGATCCTCTATGCATGAGTCTTCCAGTGGCCGTACGGGTTTTAGGGGTTTCTATCAGTCCCTGCCTCTAGCTCTAGGGATCTGTTTTGAGTGTGGAGAGTTCAGGCACGGGTGGAGGCATTGTCCCCGCCGTTCCGGTGGATATTCTCAGCAAAGGGGCCAGCTTTCGACTTCAGCTCCAGTCACTTCACCACCCGCCCAGGCATCCATGGGTGGTGGTCAGTCTGCCAGAGGCGTTCCTAGAGGGGAAGGTTAGGCTCGCATGTATGCATTTTCAGACAGGCCGGATGCTATGGCCTCAGATGCCGTGATCGCAGGTATTGTTTCAGTATGTTGTCGTGATGCCCTGGCCTTATTTGACCCTGGTTCTACATATTCCTATGTTTCTTCATATTTTGCCAGTTTTATAGATATGCCCCGTGAGTCTCTAATCACCTTTGTTCATGTGTCGACTCCAGTGGACGATAATGTTATTGTGGACCGCGTGTATCAGTCATGCATGATATCTATTGGGGGTCTGGAGACCCGAGTGGACCTACTGTTACTTAACATGGTCGATTTTGACGTGATATTGGGCATGGATTGGTTATCTCCGTGTCATGCTATTCTTGATTGTCACGCTTTGACCGTGACCTTAGCTATGCCGGGGTGTCCGAGGTTTGAGTGGAGAAGTTCTTCTGACTTTACGCCTAGCAGGGTGATTTCTTACCTGAAGGCTCAGCGTATGGTTGAGAAAGGGTGGTTATCTTATTTGGCCTTTGTGAGGGATGTCGGCATGGATTCGGTTCCCGTGGTCCGTGACTTTCTGGATGTGTTTCCTGCAGACCTGCCAGGCATGCCACCTGCCAGGGATATTGATTTTGGTATTGACTTGGTGTTAGGAACTCAACCTATTTTTATTCCACCTTATCGTATGGCACCAGCAGCTTCAGGAACTCCGGGATAAGGGGTGCACCGGTGGTGTTCGTGAAGAAGGTGGATGGTTCCATGCGTATGTGTATTGATTATCGGCAACTAAACAGAGTTACGGTGAAGAACCGGTATCCCTTTCCCCGCATTGATGATTTGTTTGACCAACTTCAGGGAGCCAGAGTGTTTTCCAAGATTGATTTGAGATCTCGGTATCATCAGTTGAGGATTCGGGATTCTAACATTCCGAAGACTGCTTTCAGGACCAGATATGGTCATTATGAGTTCTTGATTATGTCATTTGGGCTGACCAATGCACCAGATGCGTTCATGCAATTGATGAACAACGTGTTTCAGCCTTACCTTGATTCTTTCGTCATTGTGTTCATTGATGACATCCTGGTTTATTCTCGTAGCCATGAGGAGCATGCTCAACATTTGAGAGTTGTGTTACAGAGGTTGAGGGAGGAGAAACTTTATGTAAAATTCTCCAAGTGTGAGTTTTGGCTTGGTTCGGTAGCTTTCCTGGGGCACGTGGTGTCTAGCGAGGGGATTCAGGTTGATCTAAAGAAGATAGAGGCGGTGCAGAGTTGGCCCAGACCGTCCTCAGCTACAGAGATTAGGGGTTTCCTTGGTTCGACAGGATATTACCGTCGCTTTGTGGAGGGATTCTCTTCTATTGCTTCGCCTTTGACCAGATTGACCTAGAAGGGTGCTCTATTCAGATGGTCTGATGAGTGTAGAGAGCTTTCAGAAGCTCAAGTCAGCATTGACTACATCTCCGATACTAGTTTTGCCTACTGGTTCAGGTTCTTATACAGTCTATTGTGATGCTTCTAGAGTTGGTTTGGGAGCGGTGTTGATGCAGGACGGTGGGGTGATTACCTACGCGTCTAGACAGTTGAAGGTGCACGAGAAGAACTATCTAGTGCACGATCTCGAGTTAGCTCCTATTGTTCATGCCTTGAAGATTTGGCGGCATTATTTGTATGGAGTGCAGTGTCAGATTTTTACTGACCATCATAGTTTGCAGTATCTGCTGAGGAAGAAGGACTTGAATTTGCATCAGAGGAGATGGTTAGAGCTCCTCAAGGATTATGACCTCACTATCTTATATCATCCGAGGAAGGCCAATGTAGCGGCCGATGCCTTGAGTCGCAGAGCAGAGAGTTTGGGGAGTCTAGCCACCTTCCAGTAGCAGAGCGACCATTAGCCCTTGATGTTCAGGCCTTAGCAGGTCAGTTGGTGAGATTGGACCTATCAGAGCCCCCGCGGGTGTTGGCTTGTGTAGCATCCAGGTCTTCTTTTTACGATCATATTAGAGCACGCAAGTATGATGATCCATATTTTCTTGTTCTTCAGGACAGGGTCCGTCGCGGTGATGCCAGGGATGTGGTTATTGGTGATGACGGGGTCATTAGGATGCAGGGCTGGATTTGCATGCCCAATGTAGATGGGCTTCGAGATTTGATTTTAGCAGAGGCTCATAGTTCGCAGTATTCCATCCATCTGAAAGCCGCAAAGATGTATAAGAATTTGAGGAAGCATTATTGGTGGAGAAGGATGAAGAAGGATATTGTGGAGTTTGTGGCTCGGTGTCTCAACTGTCAGCAGGTCAAGTATGAGCACCAGAGACCTGGTGGATTGCTTCCGAGATTTGATATTCTGGAGTGGAAGTGGGAGCGAATCACCATGGACTTCATAGTTGGACTCCCACAGACTTCGAGGAGGTTTGATGCTATATGGGTTGTTGTGGATCGGCTGACCAAGTCCGCGCACTTCATTCCTGTTGGTACTACGTATTATTTGGAGAGGTTAGCAGGGATTTATATCAGGGCAGTTGGAGCGTACCATTCAGATTTTGGAGGATATGTTGCGTGCTTGTGTGATTGACTTTGGTGGTTCATGGGACTAGTTTCTGCCACTAGCGGAGTTTTCATATAATAACAGCTATCAGTCGAGTATCCAGATGGCTCCGTATGAGGCTTTATATGGTAGGAGGTGCAGATCTCCAGTTGGTTGGTTTGAGCTGGGCGAGGCTAGGCTATTGGGCACAGACTTGGTTCAGGATGCATTGGGTAAGGCAAAGTTGGTTCAGGAGCGGCTTCGCATGGCGCAGTCTAGACAGAAGAGTTCTGCGGACCGGAAGGTCCGAGATGTGTTTTTCATGGTTGGGGATAAGGTGTTTCTGAAGCTGTCACCCATGAAGGGTGTTATGAGATTCGGGAAGAGAGGGAAGCTGAGTCCCAGGTTCATTGGGCCATTTGAGGTGCTTCAGAGGGTTGAAGAGGTGGCTTATAGGCTTGCTATGCCTCCTAGTTTATCGAGTATTCATCCAGTATTCCATGTTTCGATGCTCCAGAAGTATGTTGGTGACCCTTCCCATGTTTTGGACTTCAGCACGGTTCAGCTCGAGGGTGATATGTCATGTGAGGTTCATCCAACGGCTATTTTGGGTCGACAGGTCAGGAAGCTGAGATCTACGGATATAGTTTTAGTGAAGGTTCAGTGGAAAGGGCAGCCGATGGAGGATGCCACTTGGGAGATTGAGCGGGAGATGCGGGACAAATATCCTCATTTATTCGAGACTCCACGTATGTTTCTAGACCCGTTCGAGGACGAACGTTTGTTTAAGAGGGGGAGGATGTAACGACCCGGCCGGTCGTTCCGAGAGACTTACCCCGAATCCCCCATTTCTGCATTTCTTATATATTGCTAAGCCTGTTTTTGTTGTGTTGGGTCAGTTGGTTTGGGTTCGGAGTGGTTATGGTAAGAATTGAGGCATTTAGTCTCTTAAAGTACCCTAATAGTTGAGAAAGTCAACTGAAAGTTGACTTATTGGTAAACGATCTCGGAATGCAGATTGTATGGCTCCGATAGCTTCGTTAGGTGATTTGGGACTTAGGAGTATGTTCATAATATTTTTGTGATGTCCGATGTAGAATTAGGCTTGAATTGGCGAAATTTAATTTTTGGCGATTTTCAGTCGGTAGTGGAAAATAGGCTATCGGGGTCGGAATGGAATTCCGGAAGTTGGAACAGGTCCGTAATGTCATTTTGAGTATGTGTGCAAAATTTCAGGTCAATCGGAGGTGTTTTGGTTGGTTTCGGCAAAATTGGCAAAATTGGGAAGTTTCAAAGTTAATAGGCTTGAATTTGATATAATTTTGGTGTTTTCATGTTGTTTTTGGTGTTTTGAAGGCTCGACTAAGTTGGAATAATGCTATGGGGTGTGTTGGTATGTTTGGTTGGGGCCCCGAGGGGCTCGGGATTGATTTCGGATTGTTAGTGGGGTTTTGAACTTGGAAAATTTGCAGCAAAAGCTGCTGGTGTAAGTTCTGGTGTTGGCCGCACCTGCGGTAGGGCAGCCGCCGGTGCAATGGGCCATGCGCAAGTGCGAAAAAGGCTAGGCAGGGGAATTTCCGCAGGTGCGAAGTTTTGGCCGCACTTGCGATGCCGCAGGTGCGGGATTTGGTCCGTTAAGTGGTATCTGCAGATGTGCACCTGGGACCGCAGGTGCGGGTCCGCAGGTGCGACCAAGTGTCCGCAGGTGCGGAAATGCTGGTAGAAACAGTATAAAAAGGACCTCCATGAAAATTCTCTCATTTTCACCATTTTTGCATGCGGGGGGAGTTCGTTGAAGGCAATTTGAAGAAGGGAACTCGTGATTCTTCAGTAAAGGTAAGTTCTCTGGTTATTAACATCGTTTCTATGCTATTTTGTTCGGATTTGGATTGAAAATTGAAGGATTTAAGTAGGAAAAGGTTGGGAAGAAGGGGTGGAGCATTGGAATTTCTTTTGAGGTTTTGGGTAGGTAATTGTGATCCGATTGTGATGATTTTGGTATAAGTAGAATCGTGGGAGCACAAGGTTTCTAGTGATGTAAAAATTATCGAATTTCGAGACGTGGGCTCGGGGCTCGGGTTTTGCCGAATTTTGAGATTCTCGTGTAATTTGATAGATTTCGATTGGGTTGTGTTCCTTGGTTATATATTGATGATGTTAAACAAGTTTTGGCTAGATTTGGAGCAATCGGGAGCCAATTTGAGGGGCAAGAGCATTGCAGACTAGTGTTGTGGCCCGGTAGAGGTAAGTAATGGTTATAAATCTTGTCCTGAGGGTATGGAACCCCAAACTACATATTTCCCACTAGTTTTAGAAAGGCACACATGTCGGATGACGAGTATGTGGCGCATACTAATTTTTGGATTGGACTAGGTCCTCTCCGCGGCAACTAATGAGTTGCATATTTTACTCAAAACCTTATGTTAAATTATGTTCTAAAGATTTGTGAAATATTTGGTCTATAAGCCGTGTTTGGGGCCTCGTGCCAATCTGTTTAGACCCTTGGGGGCTTTTTACCGCTATTTTTCCTCACTATTTGTTGATGATTTCATTCAACCTCATTGTGCATACTGTTTTTCAAAACTCAACCTGATTTACACTACATGAGATTTAAAATAATGTTTTTGGTCAAGTACCCTGTTTTTACTGATTCGCCCGAGGGGCCTTTTGAGTGGTTGTGCTGAGTGTGGCCGAGGGCCAAGAGTTATGGTGAGGTGCTGAGTGATATTAGCGCTTGGGCTGAAGGATCCCCTCCGGAGTCTATACACACCCCCAGTGAGCGCACCGAGTGCCGAGTGATGAGTGATTGGGGGGGCATGAGTGATTGTGAGGTGCTGAGTGATGGTGAGGTGCTGAGTGACTGTGAGGCATGCCCGAGGGGCTGATTGTGATACATGTTTTTGCCCGAGGGGCTACTTATGATTTTACTACATTCATTTTCATACTAAATCTTTCGGTTTGTAGTGTTTTAAAATGTGCATTCTTTAAAAGACCTTTTTCTGAAGTTGGTTTTAAGGCATAATGATTTTGTATATCTATGTTTATATTATTGGAAAGTAAGGCTGTGTATATTGTGATTTGATGGCATTGATTTTGTTATGTTTACTTGCCGCTTAGACTTGATGTATTTTCATTACTACTGAGTTGGCGTACTCACATTACTCCCTGCACCTTTGTGTGCAGATTCAGGTGCGGATATCGAGCCTTAGCCATTCATCCCGCGCGGATCCGGATTTCGGGATATAAAGGTAGCTGTTCAGCGTTCGCAGCATCCTTGTTTTTCCCTTCTTGTTGTATCCAACTTTCATTCAGAGGTTTTGTATTATAATAGTATGTTTTTGGCTTATTCTTCTAGATGCTCATGACTTGTTGGCTTCGGGTTTTGGGGTTGGTGGCGCTGTATATTGGCCTATTATATTCAGTAATTTCTGTATATTTTATGAAATGCTTGAACATTATTGGGATTTTTTAAGAAACTGCGAACACGTGGTAGTTGGCTAGCCTAGTTCCACGATAGGCGCCCTCACGGCCGGTTTAGGATTTGGGGTCGTGACATGTTGGGACCCACATTGGTCGTGTTACATGTTGAACTTTTGCTTAACTTGCCATTTTATACTCAGTCACAACTATTGTTTGCATATCACATCTCAGTCTTTGTTGTCCTTTATTGATACACCATATCATCATTGTTTGGGCTGATTATCATGATTCTTGTGAGCCTGAGAGACCGAAGAGATTAATGACTGAGTGAGGCTGAGAGTCTATTGTGAGTGATATTCATGGTATAGGGCTACACGTTGTAACATGCTTTGTTGATTCATGCTAGGATTTGTCTTATAGCGTTTGGTCTGGATATGCTCCTTCAGAGTCTGCATATCCATAGTGGGCGCAGTTGCTCGCAATTATTTACATTTGGGATGGATCTGCCCTGGTTTATTTGCATTTTGGCTGAATATGCCCTGGTTTAATGGCATTTGGGCTGGATCTGTCCTGGGCTGGCTGTGCCCTATTCTGTGTTGAGTTTTATTGCAAAACCTAAAAGCATGCCTAAATTCTTGTACCATTACCTGTAGATTATGAATTTCTGAGATATCACTGTCATATTTTTCGTGGATTTTCCGTACTATTAATTCTGTATGTGGGCTATAATGTTTGAGCCCGTCACTACTTTCTGTTCAAAGGTTAGATTTGTTACTTATTGAGTTGGTGGTAATCATGCTACACCCTGCACCTCGTGTGTAGATCCAGGTGTTTTCGGTCATGGCGATTGCTGATTCACAGAGTTTAGACATTCGGAGACCATCGAGGTAGCTACTTTGGCATCCACAGGCCTTGACTCTCCTCCCGTATCTTTTAGTTTATTTATTTAGTTCTACTTTCCAAACAGTGTACCAGACTATTTCATTATGTAGATTCTCATGTACTCAGTGACACCCCACTTTTGGGAAATTTTATCCCGTTTTATGAGATTTTTATTTATTTAAACCATTTCGGTATATTTCAAAGTGGAAAGTGAAATTTCTAAGTAGTCGGCTTGCCTAGTACCATGATAGGCGCCATCAGGACATGTAGGATTTTGGGTCGTGATACTCATAGTCAGATCTTTGTATAGCCTCTTCATAGGTCTTAGGGACATCATCATTATGATCAACCTTATTTAATACATCATATTACACCATTAGATTTAATCTAGTTGGTACATGACGTTCTCGTGTAGATATTCTAATAGGTGGTTGTACAACTTGTTCACCTTGTACTGGATTTGGCTATTGTTCGATTGGATTTTGAACTGCTTCATTAACTTGTTCTTGAACTACATTTTGATCTTTAACTTCAACCATTGAATACGAAAACTTGCTTGTCAACTTCAAAACATCCATAAAGGTTCTGTAACAGTCGATTCCTTGTTCCGAGAGTTTAGCCCCGTTTTCCCCATTTTTGCTTCATTTTGTGTGGTTCAGCTCTTTTATGTTGTGTTGGGTTAGTTGGCTCGGGTTCAAAGTGATTGTGGAAAAAAATTAGACAATTGGTCTCTTAAGCTAGTTAATTAGTGGAAAAAGTCAACCGGAAGTTGACTTATAAGTAAATGATCTCGGAAGTTGGTTTTTATGGTTCGGATAGCTTCGTTAGGTGATTCAGGACTTAGGAGTGGGTTCAGAGTGTTATTCGGAGGTCCGTGATAGAATTAGGCTTGAATTGGCAAAAATAGATTTTTGGCAATTCGGACATGGTTTGGTTGGTTTCGGCATCGTTGGAAAATTTCAGAAGCTTAGAAATTTGTAGGCTTGAATTTCGGGTTAATTTGGTGTTTGATGTTGTTTTGAGTGTTCCGAGGGTTCGACTAAGTTTGTAGGATGATATGCGATGTGTTGGTATATTCGGTTGAGTCCCCTAGGGGATCTAGATGATTTTGGATGACTATCGGAGGAGCTGGAACTTGGAATGAACAACTGAAGGTTTGCTAGTTCTGTCAAAAGCGCACCTGCGGAAAGGGAACCGCAGGTGCGGGACACGCAGGTAAGGAAAAGGCTCGCAGATGTGCGTGTGATACTGGGGGCTAAGAGCGTAGGTGCGAGAGGAGGAGCGCACTTGCGGAACCGCAGGTGCGAAGTGGAGACCGCAGAAGTCAAAATGGTCTTTTAATGAAATTCCGCAAAAGCGGAAAGATTTTCGCAGGAACGATCCCACATATGCGAGAATAAGGCCGCAAATGCGGTTTAGCTGGGTAGAGCATATAAATTTGAGGCTTCATGAAATTGGGTTATTTTTCCACCATTTGTGTTCGGACTTGGAGCTTTTTGGGAGATTTTGATGAGGAATTCAAAGGGAATCGCTTTGAGGTAATGGTTTTGAACCTAAAACTCGATTCTATGGTGATTTTAAGTTGATTAAGCATGATATTTTGTGGGATTTAGAGGTTAAAATTTGAGAAATTAGGGCTTGGAACTTGGGAGTAAGAATTGGGTGATTGAGCGGTCGAACGAAGTTAGAATTTTATAAATTTGGTATATATGGACTCGTGAGGGGATAATGATTCTGGTTTCATAATTTTTACCGGATTTCGAGGCGTGGGCCCGAGGGTCGAGTTTTACCAATTTTGGGATTTTTGATGTAATTTAATTATTTTCGCATGGTCTTTGTTCCTTTAGCGTTTATTGATGTTATGAATTTGATTTTGAATAGATTCGGGGTGATTTGAGGCCGAGCCGAGCGGTAAGGGCAATTTTCATCCGGTTTGAGGTAAGTAACGATTGTAAATCCAGACATGAGGGTATGAAACCCTGAAATTTTGTACTATTTTGATAAATGAGGTGACGTACATGCTAGGTGATGGGCGTGTAGGCGTGCACCGGTAGAGATTGTGACTTGGTCCGTCCCGTGGTAACTGTAGAGTTGCGTATTTGATAAATGTTATATGATTTCCATGTGTTTTAGAAATGATTCTGTTAACTTGGGCTGAATGCCATGTTTGGGGCCTTGTGCCGTAATGTTTGGACCCTCAAGGGTAATTTTCTATTGTCCTCACACTATTTTGATAGAAAATATATTCTCAGTCATGATTTATACATGTTTATTGTTAAATCCTGTTCATCACTCTATTTTTAAATATGTGAAAGATATTTTGGGCTGAGTCCCCTGAGTTTTGTACTGAAATGCCCGAGTGGCTTGTGAGATTGATGACTGAGCGAGGCCGAGAGCCCGATTATGAGGATATTTATGAATCGGGCTGCACGTCGCAGCATTATATATATATATATATATATATATATATATATATATATATATATATGGATCGGGTTGCACGCTGCACCGTTGTATTTACATATATGGATCGGGCTGCACGCCACAATGATAATGGGTCAGGCTGCACGCCGCAACGATACAGAGCTTGGGCTGTAGGAGCCCCTCCAGAGTCTGCACACCCCTAGTGAGCGCAGTCGACTATATATTTATTGGTTGGGCTGCACGCCGCAACTGTTACTGTATGGTACGTATGGAGCGAGTGTTGAGTGTGAGTGTTGAATGATAAATGCTGAGTCACTAGTGATTGAGAGGCTAGCCCGAGGGGCTATATATATGAGTGATACTCCACCCGAGGGGCTTGTTTATGAAATTACTATTTTCACTCTTCTTTTGTACTGAGCCTCTATTGAAAATGTTGAACAAATGTTTTAAACAACTTTCGTTGAAACTAGAGCTTTAAGAGATGTTCGGAGTTTAACTATTGGTTTGATCTTGATTATTTCCACTGAGGTTTATGTTATGAGATTTATATGATTTTAAATGCTCGTCACCGCACTCTGTCTTTAGTTATAATTGTTACTTACTGAGTTGGCGTACTCACGTTACTCCCTACACCTTGTGTACAAATTCAGGTTCCAAGGCAGAGTGAGAGATGATCTTTCCCTTTTTGGAGCATACCATAGATTTACGAGGTAGCTGCACGGAATCCGCAACCTTACCTTTATTCTTCCTATTTCTTTAGCATTTCTGTTCTCAGACTTATCTTGTATCAAGGAGACGCTGTCGGATTTGTATTTTCTTTTAGTTGCTCATGACTAGTGACTCCGGGATTTTGGGTTGTATTTAATGTTTAGTATATCCTTGCTTGTGTTGAAATGCTTACACGGATATTTTTATGAAATACCAGATTAGTAATGTTTTGAACGAAAGTTTTTCTTTATGCTATAAGTAGTGAATTGGCTAGACAAGTATCACGATAGTTGCCATCACGACCAGTGTGGTTTTGTGGTCGTGACAAGTTGGTATCAGAGCCTAGGTTACATAGGACTCACCAGTCATGAGCATGTTTAGTAGAGTCTTGCGGATCGGTACGGAGGCGTCTGTACTTATCTTCGAGAGGCTGCGGAACCCTTAGGAAAAATCTCAGATTCTTGAATTCTTGTCGTTCAAATCCATTTATTTAGCCAAAGTCGTAACTCTTTGAATTTCCTTTCACGTATTCGAATGTACACGTGAGTGATCGGTATCAGTTGTGCATCGATGACTGGTGATTTCCATGGGTGAGGTGTGAGATGTGATTTTAGCATGTTGATAATGGGCCACTTTGGAGGACTTGAAGTCGGGTTTTGTATGTGGCTGGAGTGCTGAGATTTCGATTGTGTGAGCACGTGCATTTGTTTCCTTATTGATGGGAATTTGTGACTAGATGACTATGTGGTGAATGTGATTTGATGGTGAGATGTGTTCAGATTGTTTGATTGTGACAAAAAGACTTGGCTGGAGATGTAGCAAGAATTATTGAGTATTTGACTTCTGTCTTGAGTTGGCATATGGCCTTGAGTTGTGAGTATGTTGAAGGACCTCTCATGTAGTCTAGTTATGGAGTGAAGTGGATCTTGTTGTTTTGTTCTGAGTTTCTGGTGATGTATTTTGGGCTGACCAATGCCCCAACAACGTTCATATATTTGATTAGCAGTGTATTCCAACCGTATTTGTACTCCTTCGTTATTGTATTCATAATCCTGGCGTACTCATTTAGCCAAGAGGAACATACTTAGTATTTGAGGATGGTGTTATAGAGATTTAGGGAGGAGAAGCTTTATGAAAAGTTCTCCAAGTGTGAATTTTGGCTCAGTTCAGTAGCATTCTTGGGGAACGTGGTGTCCAGTGAGGGTATCCAGGTAGTCAGACGAGTGTGGAGAGAGCTTCCAGAAGCTCAATATTTCTTTGATCATAACTCCATTGTTAGTTCTTCCATCAACTTCAGGTTCTTATACTGTGTATTGTAATTCCTCGGGTGTAGGCGTGGGTTGTGTTTTTATGCAGGAGGGTAAAGTGATTGCGTGACAGCTATGATTTTTGGAAGAGTATAAAGAGATGTCAGTTTGAGGCTAAGCAGGCAGAGTTATCTCCCGCGGGGTGTCCTGAGGTTGTGTGATCCTTATGTGGTTTTATGGCAAGTCTTCCTTTACCAGTAAATGATATATGTTGCAATTAGAGTTTAGATCGCTTGTGAAAGCTGGAATAACTATTACAATGGTGAAGGCAATACTTGCAGATGATTTGAGATATTATATGGTTTGTGTTATATGAGCTTATGAGGGATTTCGTTGAATCTCACTGCGGTATTTTGGCGGTGATAACATATGGACATTGTGAGTTATTATTTGTCTTGATCTATGGATTTGAGCCAAGAGGGGAGTGTGCATATGATAAGTTGGTTGCAAGATCATATGGTGTATTGGTTTCAGTTCGAGGCATACTGGTGAATCCGTTATAACCCGTAGAGGTGGAGTTTGAGAATGACTCGAATAATGGAACTTTTTGGATATAGGTTGTAATATACTCTATGGTAATTGGGTTTTATCGAATGTTTGAGTTGTAATTGTAAAGGGTGTAGTGTGTGCACAGTAGGAATTTAATTGGTTGCTTCAAAGTGTGGATTACTTCCTAGTATGTTAGTGTGCAAATGTGGCCAGGTCATTCTGTTTGATCAGTTTAATTGAGATTTGCGTAGAGTGGATGGCTCTCGCTAATGGTTCTGATGGTTCAAGGTTATATGTAACAATCGAGAATTAACAATCGGGAATCTTCAAGATGTGTATTTGGATAGAAACTGAGATTTACGTTGGAGGGTGTCAAGACTTGTGGCATTTTTACATTTTCATGGATTCTACATATTAGTGTCAGGAAGGTGAAGGTAATGGCTTTAGATTCATAGGAACTCTTCAGGGTAAGTATTTTGAATGTGGTGCTTTTGGGTATATTTGAGAGAGTATTCAGCGGCTTATGAGCCATAGACGTTATGGTTTTATGCTTGGGTCTCATGAGGTGAGGCTGGGTTGAGAATTGCGGTATTATGAAAGGAGAAGTATCAATTCGAAGGTAAGTCATAAGGAACTTGGATAAATAGGACATCATAGTAGCAGGTCGGATCGGCATCATAAGAGATATGATTAGTTCTTTGGGTGTTTATGAAGTAATGCGTTTTCACCGGTGTTTCTTGGCAATGTTATTGGGTTTTGGTGACCTGCGTAGCTTGGTTGGGTTAAAAGGATTCAGTCCTGACGGCTTGGTGTGTACAAATGGGATTTAGAGAGTTCTTGATGGTTTCTACCACGGTTAGAGATGTATATTTTCTACTGGTGTGAGGAGCATGTGATGTATAGTGATTTTGCTTCTAATTGGGATCAAATGGAAAGTTTTTGGCTAGTTGAGAACGCAGTTGCTTGTGGCTCGGAATGGATTGTGAAGTTCTCATATTTATCATAGGATGGCATGATGTATGCGGTATGTTATGTAGGGTTGAGGTTTGCATGTGTGAGGTCACAATTCAGTTTTTGGAAGGAAGGTCATAAATTCTTAAATAGCATGGGCAGTTTCAAATGACTAGATAAATGATATCACTAGTTGGTGTGGCTTGATAAGGGTATACATTTCAGGAAGGGTATGTGTTTGAGTTAAGGGTGATTCATTGGTATTGCCGCTCTCTCTTGTTGGATCGACTGCTGATATTCAAGTTTTCTTGGTGGCACAGAAGATTTATAGGGGTATCCCTCGTGGAATGATTGAGTATTAGAGGTGTGTTACATATCCGAGCGGTGGAGTTGGGATCAATTATGGCGATTCGTGCGCTTCATGGACTTTGAGACTGAGAGTTTTCATAAACAGGTTATTTTGTGGTTGTGGACTGTGAAAATGCAAGCAAAGTTAGTCAGAGGATAGTATGTGCCATGATTCAGTCATTGTGAACTTTTGGAGAGTCATCTATCTGTTGCGGGTGACTAGAGTTGATTTAGGGTTCATTGGTAGGTCCACTATGGGTGTGTGTTCTGCACCTGGTCTGAATTGTTGACTCCGAATCGCTATTGTTGAGGGATGTACCATTCGACTATCATTGAGCTTATTCGTGTTCTGGAGTGATCTATGATTTACCCTTCGGTGTTGTGAGGAGTTGTGATTATCGGTTATATGCACATAGGGTGTGGTTCTATTTAGGCTTTATAGTGGAATTTGAGTGAGACGGGTATTCAGGGGTTGCATGATTGATTGCTCATTGGATATGTTCTTGCGGGATGGATGTCATTACATCATTTACTTCTCCGTGATTATGGTGATTTACTTTTGGTACTAGACATCAAATTGCGTGTGGTTGATGATTTTGAGCATGGTGAATTGAGGTGTCTCATGTGGACCAATGTTTGGATAGGGTTGCGCATTGCAGCGAAGTTATGTAGAAGTATGATCCTTCGGGTTAGATTCGTATGTTCTGGTTCTACGATATGTGATGGGTTCTCAGCATTTGGTTGTGGTGGTACTGGTGAGCTTGTGGTACAACTCTCTCATTTGAATCATTTTTCCATGATTTGAGTACTTTGGACTGTTGTTATTGGTGCACGGGTCGCACGGGTTGTGTATTTAGATTGTATCGATGTGTCATGTCACTAGAGTAGCCGTGTTGGATGAGATGATGTCATTGGGATCTTGAATGAATGCTATCGGATTCGATTTCAGCACGTTGGAAGCATAATATCGGGATTCGACTTAAAAATTTACTATGGTCCTTTCCGAAGGAGAGGGAGCTCCATGCCTGGTTGATCTGAGGAATGGCTATGGCTTTCTGCGTGTTTCATTCATCATTGGCAGCATATGGAAGTGTTGGAATGAGGCTTTGGTTTGATAAGAGTTTTATTACCGGAAATCGGTTGTTTGAGCAACAGCTGTGATTAGAAGTTATCGCCATGAGTGTTTGAGTTGTGCAGTATATCATGTGATTTTATCTTGAATTTAAGTTATGGCTTGATACGGCTTGTTCGGACTTATTCAGTGTGTAGATGTGAGATTCTGATCTTATAGACAATTTCGGAAGTGGAAAATTTAGTTTTAAAGGCTTATGGACTAGGTTGAATTATGAAATTTCAGTTATATGGTGTTATCATACCTATATGGGGTAGGGTGATGTGGGATCACCCGGGGTATGTGCGTCGTAAGGTTGTTCAGCAATTTTGATTGTTTTTGGAACAACACTAGGCACGTTCGAGGACGAACGAATGTTTAAGTGGGGGAGAATGTAATGACCCGATCGGTTGTTCCGAGAGTTTAGCCCCGTTTTCCCCATTTCTGCTTCATTTTGTGTGGTTCAGCTCTTTAATGTTGTGTTGGGTTAGTTGGCTCGGGTTCGGAGTGATTGTGGAAAGAAATGAGACAATTAGTCTCTTACGTTGGTTAATTAGTGGAAAAAGTCAACCAAAAGTTGACTTATAAGTAAATGATCTCGGAATTTGGTTTTTATGGTTCGGATAGCTTCGTCAGGTGATTTGGGACTTAGGAGTGGGTCTGGAGTGTTACTCAGAGGTCCGTGGTAGAATTAGGCTTGAATTGGCGAAAATGGACTTTTAGCGATTTCCGGTCGGTAGTGAAAAATTAGATATCAAGTGTTGGAATGGAATTCTGACAGTTGGAATAGGTCCGTAGTGTCGTTTCTGATGTGTGCGCAAAATTTCAGGTAATTCGGACATGTTTTGGTTGGTTTCGGCATCATTGGCAAATTTCAGAATTTAGAAATCCATAGGCTTGAATTTCGGGTTAATTTGGTGTTTGATGTTGTTTTGAGTGTTCCGAGGGTTCAACTAAGTTCGTAGGATGATATGTTTTGGATTATTATCGGAGGAGTTGGAACTTGGATGAACAACTGAAGTTTTGCTGGTTCTGTCAAAACCGCACCTGCGGAAAGGGAACCGCAGGTGCGGGGCATGCAGGTGCAGAAAAGGCTCGCAGATGCAGGCGGGGTGCTGGGGGCTAGGTGCATAGGTACGAGAGGAGGAGCGCACCTGCGGAACTGCAGAAACGGAAGTGGGCTTTTAATGAAATGCCAGAGAAGCGGAAATGTTTTCTCAAGAGCGGCCCCGCAGATGCGGGAATGGGGCCGCAGATGCGGTTTAGCTGGGCAGAGCATATAAATTTGAGACTTCACGAAATTGGGTTTTTTCCCCACCATTTGTGTTCGGACTTGGAGCTTTTGGGAGATTTTGTAGAGGGATTCAAGGGGAATCACTTTGAGGTAATGTTTTTGAACCTAAAACTTGATTCTATTGTGATTTTCAGTTGATTAAGCATGAAATTTGTGGGATTTAGGGGTTATACTTTGAGAAATTAGGGCTTGGAACTTGGGAGTAAGAATTGGGTGAGGGGTCAAACGAAGTAAGATTTTTATAAATTTGGTATGTATGGACTCGTGAGGGGATAAGGATTCTGGTTTCGTGATTTTTACCGGCTTCTGAGACGTGGGCCTGGGGGTCGGGTTTGGGCTATTTCGGGATTTTTGATGTAATTTGATTATTTTCGCATGGGCTTTGTTCGCTTTAGCATATATTGATGTTATGAATCTGATTTTGAATAGATACGGGGTGATTTGAGGCCGAGTCGAGCGGCAAGGGCATCGCGGAGTAGATTTTCATCCCGTTTGTGGTAAGTAACGATTGTAAATCCATACCTGAGGGGATGAAACCCCGAAATTTCATACTATTTTGATAAATTAGGTGACGCACATGCTAGGTGACGAGCGTGTGGGAGTGCACCGGTAGGGATTGTGACTTGGTCCGTCCCGTGGCAACTATAGAGTTGCGTATTTGATAATGTTATATGATTTCCATGTGTTTTAGAAATGATTCTGTTAACTTGGGCTGAAGGCCATGGTTGGGGCCTTGCTCAGGGATAATTTTCTATTGTCCTTACACTGTTTTGATAGAAAATATATTCCGAGTCATGATTATACATGTTTACTGTTAAATCATGTTCATTACTCTATTTTTAAATATGTGAAAGATATTTTGGAATGAGTTCCCTGAGTTTTGTACTGAAATGTTTGAGTGGCTTGTGAGGTTGATGACCGAGCGAGGCCGAGAGCCGGATTGTGGGGATATTTATGGATCGAGCTGCACGCTGCATCATTTATATATATATATATATATATATATATATATATATATATATATATATATGGATCGGGCTGCACGCTGCAGCGTTGTATATACATATATGGATTAGGTTGCACACCACATCGATATGATGGATCAGGCTGCATGCCGCATCGATATAGGGTGGGGCTGCACGCCGCCGTGATATAACACTTGGGCTGTAGGAGCCCCTTCGGAGTCTGCACACCCCCAGTGAGCGCAGTGACTATATATTTATGGATCAAATTGCACGCCGTAGTGGTTACTATATGGTACCTATGGAGCGAGTGCTGAGTGTGAGTGCTGAATGATGAGTTCCGAGTCAGGAGTGATTGAGAGGCTTGCCCGAGGGGATATATATATATGAGTTATACTCCGTCTGAGGGGCTTGTTTATAAAATTACTGTTTTCACTCTTCTTTTATATTGAGCCTCTATTGAAAATGTTGAACAAATGTTTTAAACAACTTTCATTGAAACTGGAGCGTTGAGAGATGTTCGGAATTTAACTACTAATTTGATCTTGATTATTTCCACCGAGGTTTATGTTATGAGATTTATATGATCTTAAATGCTCGTCACTGCACTCAGTCTTTAGTTATAATTGTTTCTTACTGAGTTGGCGTACTCACGTTACTCCCTGCACCTTGTGTGCAGATTCAGGTGCCAGGCCAGAGTGAGAGCTGATGTTTCCATTTTTGGAGCATACCGGAGACTTGCGAGGTAGCTGCACGGCGTCCGCAACCTTGCCTTTCTCCTTACTATTTCTTTAGCATTTATGTTCTCAGACTTATCTTTTATCAAGGAGATGGTATCAGATTTATATTTTCTTTTAGTTGCTCATGACTAGTGACTCCGGGATTTTGGGTTGTATTTAATGTTTGGTATATCCTTGCTTGTGTTGAAATGCTTAAACAGAAATTTTTATGTAATACCGGATTAGTAATGTTTTGAACGAAAGGTTTTCCTTATGCTATAAGTCGTGAATTGGCTAGCCTAGTATCACGATAGGCGCCATCACGGCCAGGGTGATTTTAGGGTCGTTATAGGTTCTTCAACTTGTGTCTCATGATATTGATTTTGTGTTGATTCATTAGTATCTTTAACTTTTTCAAGTTTTATTTCTGCACTATAATTTCCTTCCAAAAGAAATTCCGTTTCCAATAAGGTTGCTCCTATAGCCATCTGTATGAATTGGTCCCAATAATTCAGAAGCTCTTTCTCCACTTCCAGTAAATAGAGATTTGGTTATTTTTCCTTTGAGACAAGATTCACAAGTTGGATATGATTCAAAATCATACTTATCAAGCTACCTTTCCTTCTAAAACTTGTTAATTCTCTTCTCTCCATTATGATCAAGCCTATTGGCATAGTTGAGTTCAACCATCATGATAGAAAAGAACTTATTAAATGTTATACCCCCCGGGCAGTCCAGGCGTCTAGTGAAAAATTAAATAATTCTTTAATTCCATGCATCTAATGCAGTAAATAATTTTAATATATTCTTGAACTATAAGTCTCCTGGTAGTCAGACCGCTCCTTATAAATGAGAAATAAATAAAATTATTTACTTTGATGGATAACTCTATAATAAAATATCTTATATTTTTATTATTTAAGAACTCACATTTTATTGTGAGAAAATTGTTATTAAAATAATTTTTAATAACATGATGATCAATTTTTTTTTATAACACATGAAATTAGTTCAAGTTGTCTACACTTAGTCCTAAATTAATTTACATCACATGTAATAAATAATTCAAAATTATGTTATGAACAAGCACGTGACACAAAAATAAAATTCAACATTCTTCTAACATAATTTATCTTATATATCACATAAAATAATTCATGCAGGAATAGTTTTATTAATTAACATCTCATGAAGTAATAACAATTAAAATAACAGGAATCCAATAACCTATTATAGATTACTGTAACGACCTGGCCGGTCGTTCCGAGAGTTTAGCCTCGTTTCCCTCGTTTCTACTTCATTATATGTGGTTCAGCTTCATTACGTTGTGTTAGATTTGTTGGCTCGGGTTCGGAGCAACTTTTGGAAAGAACTGAGACACTTAGTCTCTTAAATTGGCTTAAGAGTGGGAAAAGTCAACCGGAGGTTGACTTATTGGTAAACGACCCCGGAATGTAGATTTTATGGCTCAGATTGCTTCGTTAGGTTGTTTGGGACTTAGACGTGTGTTTGGAATGAAATTTTGATGTCCGGAGTAGAATTAGACTTGAATTGGCGAAAGTTAGTTTTTGGCGATTTCCGGTCGGCATAGGCTATCGGGGTCGGAATGGAATTCCAGAAGTTAGAGCAGGTTCGTAATGTCATTTTGGATATGTCGGATGTGTTTTGGTTGGTTTCGGCATCATTGGCAAAATTTAGATGTTTCAAAGTTCATAGGCTTGAATTTGATGTAATTTTGGTGTTTTTGCGTTGTTGTTGGTGTTTCGAAGGCTCGACTAAGTTTGAATAATGTTATGGGATGTGTTGGCGTGTTTGTTATGTTAGATCAAGTTTGGATGTTGGAGAGTTGCAAAATTTTGCTGGTGTTCTGTTCTGGTGTCCTTCTATGCGATCACATGGGTAAGAATGCGATTGCATAGGCTAGTTGGAGGCAGAATGCATTTTTATGCTATGCGATCGGGTGGGTGGGGTCCGCGATTGTGTAAGAGTGGGTCCTATGTGTAGTTCAATCACGTGGGTATGGTAAGCGATCACATAAGGTGTTCTGAGGTGCGTGAGGGGGGATAAGTGTTTGAGCTATGCGAACGCGTGTGTTTGTACGCGAACGCATAGAGTGGGCTTGCTAATGCATCACGAACGCATCCCTGGAAATGTGATCGCACTGAAGGAAATTAAATTTTTGGGCAGAATGTTTTAAAAGGCCATTTGTGTGAGATTAGTTCATTTTTTCCTTCATTATTGAACGAGTTGGGAGCTCTTTGAGAGGGTTTGAAGAGGAAATCGAAGGAAATCACTTGGAGGTAAGGTTTTCAACTTCACAACTCGTTTCTATGTCGTTTTCTAAGTAATTAAACCGGAAATTAGTTGAATATAAACCCAAAATTGGGGAGATTAGATGCATGAGAATTGGATATTTCTTTTGATGATTTGAGTGGGAAATTGTGTTTCGATTTTGGTGATCTTGGTATGTATATAATCGTGGGAGGATGAGGATTCTAGTGATATAAATTTTGTCGAATTCTGATATGTGGGCCTGGGGCTCGGGTTTGGCCGAATTTCGAGAATTGTATCTAAATTTGATAGTTTTCGATTGGGTTTTGTTCCTTTAGCGTATATTGATGATGTTAATCTGGTTTTGGTTAGATTTTGAACAATCGGGAGCCGGTTTGAGGGGCAAGAGCATCGCGGATTAGTATTGTGGCCTGGTAGAGGTAAGTAATGGCTATAAATCTTGTCCTGAGGGTATGAAACCCCGGACTTCGTATTTCTCACTGTTTTTAGAATGGCGCACATGTCGGATGACGGGTATGTGGCGTGCACTGATTTTTGGATTGGACTTGGTCCTCTCCGCGGCAACTATTGAGTTAGATATTTTACTCTAATCATATGTTAAATTGTGTTCTAAAACCATTGCTATATTTGGGTTATAAGCCATGTTTGGACCCCTTGGGGGCTTTTACTGTTATTTCCTCACTGTTGATTTATGATTTACACTCAGTCATATTGTGCTAAACTGTTTTCGAAACTCAGCCTTATTTACACTATTTTGAAATATAAAATGATGTTTTGTGTCGAGTACCCCGTTTTACTGATACGCCCGAGGAGCTTTTGAGATGTTCTGACTGAGTGAGGCCGAGGGCCTGATTGTGATGATATGATACGCCACGAGGTGGCTCGATTGTGCTTGGGATGAAGGAGCCCCTCCGGAGTCTGTACACACCCCCAGTGCGCTCCTACTGAGTGCGAGTGGCGAGTGCCGAGTGCCGAGTGACGAGTGATTGGGAGGCATGAGTGACTGTGAGGTATGCTCGAGGGGATTATTATGAGTGACTGTGAGGTATTCCCGAGGGGATGATTATGAGTGATTGTGAGGCATGCCTGAGGGGCAGGTTCTGATACATGTTTATGCCCGAGGGGCTACTTATGATTTTACCACTTTCACTCTAAGCTTATGAAATATGTTTTGCTCGAGGGGCCTTTTTATGACTTTTATCATTTTTACACTAAACTTCTTGAAAGTTATGTTGAAACTATTGGCAAGTATATTTCCAAATGATTTTACTGAGATCGGCTTTTAAGTGTGATGATTTAACGTATACATTGTTGGAAAGAAAGCCTGTGCTTATTGTGAAATGATGATTTGATTTTATATGTTTCTTACTGCTCTGACCTGATTTATTTTCATTACTACTGAGTTGGCATACTCACATTACTCCCTGCACCTTGTGTGCAGATCCAGGTGTTAGGGCAGAGTGAGCTGTGTATCTGTTCCAGAGATTTCTCGGAGATTTTGCGAGGTAGCTGCACGCGTCCGCAGTCCTCCTTACTTTATAGAGTTTATTTTTTTTTGATTTGTATATTTTCTATAGGTGCTCATGACTAGTGACTCCGGGATCTCGGAGGTTGTATTTAATATTCGGTATAGCTTTAACTGTTTTAAAAATATTTAAAAGAAACCTTTATGGGTTATCAATTTAGTGAAGATGTAAATGGAAGCTTATTACGATTTGAGTGTAGTTTTGGCTGGTCTAGTTCCACGATAGGTGCCATCACGACTGGATTAGATTTGGGGTCTCGACAATTACCGTTGTATCTAATACAAAATTTCAAATTCAAGGTAAGAACTATCTAAATAATTAAACTTATATGAATACATATTTATTCATAATAAAATAATATCAATATGCATTCAAACAATATGACTATTGCATAAGACACAAGTATTATGGTTTGAACTCTTTAAATATAATATTATTTCGTAAATAAATTTTAGACAGGAGAAACCATGGATCTGATACCACTAAAGAATTGTATGTAGATGTTCGTAACATGCAGTGGAAGATAGTAACAATCCTAGGAAGATCTTTTCTCGTTTAAAAGATTCTCCAATAGTGCAAAGACTCCATGCATATCCACACCGAGACCGATCCTTATTATTAACTCTTTGATCAGTGAAACGCGTGAACAAATTGAATAAAAAACTTGTGCTGAAAATTTTCACAAGTTGAACAAATTGGACAAATTTGTTTTTTAACCAACGATGGCAAGTATGGGAATCAGGACGTCCCACATTCGTTCAGATGTGTACACTTAAGAAATTCAGATGTCCAAATATGTTACTTATCAATTCTGATATGGATGGGCAAGATGAAATCACTCTAGTTCTGCTAGAAATTTTTTTTATTTCTAACAAAGATCATATCACAGGCGGTCTTTATTAATTTAGAAACAGTAATCCTTATCAATTCTAAACAAACTAATCTCATGCTTCCAAAGAATTAATGTTCGCATGTATGTGTACGTTGATTCTCGCAGATTTAGGAGACCCAAGGTAAACTGAAGGTGATCTACTGATTCTATCCATGTTGAAACTCTACTGAATTTGAAATAAACATTTTTCCAGTAAAAAAATCCAAACGGGGTGTTTATGCAGTTTTTACATACGTTCTTAATATCATTTGCAGAACAGAAAAATGAAAACTCGAAATTTAGAAACATGAATAAAAATTGAAATTAAGCGTACAGTCCAGTCTTTAAATTACATTACAATGAAAGCACAAGAAATACAGGGAGGGGGTTATAACTTGACTGCCACTATACACTTTCCAGAATGAAAGAAACTAAAAATAAAATTCTAACTAATTTGTTGACTCGATGCTCTCTTGAAGCCTTATGTTTGAGTCTTCTCTTTGGAATCTGTAAAACATCCCATTTGTTTGAGTGTTATGCAACTACCAGAACCAAACTGACCATGGGAAGGTCAATTTTAATTTTGATAATGCTTGTGCTCAAACCATATTACCTGGCAAAATTGTTTATGCACTTTCTCAGGATGAATATGATCATAAAAGGATCAATTCACCTCTGGACTTATCATTTTTGTACTTGGGACCTTTAGTCCTATTAATTCCTTAACTTGATCATTTAGGCATGTTGAAAGAGTGAACCTAACCATTTGGGAGGTTCAGATTCCATACTCTAGATCCTTTGTTGATGACCTCACTCCTGTACCCTTGAAGGGTGATAAACTACTCTCTAAGCATCTAAAATATGGGGTGAATTTGACCATTATAAAAGGTCAGATTCACTACCCCTTTAATGCTAGCTAAATGACTCTATTATGACTTCAAGGATATGGAATTAATCACAGAAGCCTCTAATAGATAATTTTGTTGTTGTAATCACACATAGAGGGACAACCATATTTTGATAAGTGATCACAAGTTCAGCAGGAAGAAAGACAACATGTTTTATGTATTTTTCTTAGATTGAATCTGACTATGAATGAGAGTCTGATTCAAACCCAGAGATACAAACTTACTTGACATTTCTAACAACCATACCAATACTTCAAATAGCATTCCTTTGAACATTTTGACTATTCTTGGCTTTTTAGAGACTGAATCAGACCATATAAGGGTTCAAATTCTTTACTCTATGGCCCTTTTGACTACATGTTGTATACCCTTTAAAGGGTGAATTTAAGCCATCTACACTACTATTTTGTGCACTATTATGGGGTGAATTTGATCATTGGAAGGTCAGATTCATCTACCCTAGTGCCATTTATATTTCTAACATACTAAACACATACGAAATTACCACTAGCTTTCAAACATTAAGCTTGTTAACAGAAGTTCAGCACACTACCAAGCAGATTCCAAGAGTTGCATGCATACGATTTAGTTAATGATAATCTTACTTCAGTTTCTACATTAAGAAAGGGGAAGAAGAAGATTCACATATTCTTGAAGAAAATACAATATGAACCAACAAGTTTAAAACAAAGTCTGAATTCAATAATTTTGTATAAAGTTCACTGTTACATACCTTTAAAGAGAAAGAAAATCCAGTAAGAAACTTGACCAAATAAAGGTCAAGTATGAACAATAAACAGCAAACTAGGAAGGGAGATCAGTAGCAAACAGAAAACCCAGGGACAAAACCAAACAGCCCAGCAAGAATTAATCCAGAAATCATTGAGTGTGAATGTTTGAAGAAGACTCCCAGAAATCAGAAATCCATAAAAATAGCAGCTGGGCTAGGCCATTTAGTTGTGGACTTGTTTTCAAAAAAGGAAGTCAGATTTTTTTATTTTTCTAATAAGACTCTCTTTTCAAAATCTTTTAAGTAGAGACAATATTTTTTGAAGAATGGGAAGGATCCTGTATCCCAAAAGCTCACAGGTGTAAAAATTCCAACCCCTTCACCTCTAAAAAGAGGGTCTACTTATAGGATATTTGGGAATGGGATATTCTTTGAATATTCCCTATCCAATACTGAAAAATAGTACCAAAGCAGTATATAGGGCAGCTGTCAACCCTATCTTTGGGACATCTGCCCTTATTCTAGAACATTCTTACCTATTAAAAGACCCTTTTACCCTTACAATTCTGATTTCCTAAGTCTACATTAACTATTGTACCTNTGCCTAGAGTTAGTTTCATACTACTTACTTATGTTTAAGTCAATTAATTGAAGTAAACCAATCAGTTTTGACTTCTTAAATTAAGTTAACTGTTTTAGTTTAATTAAGTCAAACTCACTTACCTAAAATCAGAAAACTTAACTAATTATCAAGCCTAGGTTAAATGAATCGTTCTAGTTAATTAGTTCTAAATTAATTAGTCCTAAATCAATCAAATCGAAGGTAGTGCGAATCAAAACAGAACAGTCATACATGTAGACAATGACGAAACCTAAGTTAGGAAACATGGTTAAACATGGAAACCTAATTACTTAATTGACGAGAATAAAATCAAGACATGACTGTCGTGAAATACATTTAGAGCTTAAGCTAAACGATGAGGAAGAAATATAAACAGGTGGAAGAAAGCGATGAAAGAAAATAAGAGATCTAAACAGTGATACAACAAAAATAATTAAACTATGACATATTCATGCTAATAGCACAAAAACAGTTAGAAGGGGGGAGAGGAGATACCCGTAAAAGGGTTTTTTTGGCTGGGAAAGAGAAAGGAGGTCGTTGGACATTACCTGATCCAGAGGGGTTTGAAAATGAATCAAAATTTCATGAATAAATTGCTCTAGTTAAGAGCAATCGACCCATGAAGGTCGGAACCATTGATTGTCCTTGAATCCGACGGGGAGTAGTTTTTGGGGTTTTCAGATTCTTAGATCTGAAGCCGGTGCAAATCCACTAGTTTTTAGGGAAACCAGCAATGGGCGGTGATAGAGGGGATGATGGTGATTGTCAGGTGAGAAGTTGGGGTTGATTGGAGGTCATCCGCCACCGGTAGGCAATTTCCAATGGGCGGAGCAAGGTGGGAACCCTAGGCGGCTAGGGTTTTTAGAGAGAAGAGAGAGAGAGAGA
>MDKI01138151.1:0-21843 GCA_005239505.1 Nicotiana paniculata | reverse complement strand
CATGGATTCTTGATTTACTGAAGAAAAGCTGCCATTATTCCCTCTCAAAAATAACCTGCCACTATGTCTATGTGCACACTTGTAGTTGCCAAATGACTACTAGGAAATCTATTACAAGTTCTTTGAGTATAAAAGTGGGAAGAAAACATATCCTAATAATACCTATCCCTTCTATCAGAATCGTACTTATCCCTTCGATTTGAATCTTTGAGGTATCTCCAAATGAGATATTACCTCTCACCGTTTTATTGATCTCTAAAAACTTCTCTTTGCATTCACACATATGATTGCTTGCTCAATTGTCCAAATACCACGAGCTGCAATCATCCCTGTCTTCTTCCTTGAGTGCCATCAACAATGTTGACCTAATTTCTTCTTTCTTATCGTCAACAAGGTTAGCTTTTTCTTCAACACTGCTACGACATTCCCAAGAGTAATGGCCACACTTATGACTATTATAATACTCAATTCTCTTCCTCCTCGGTATCCACGACCACGACCTCTGTATATCTGGTGGATTTTAACTTCATTATTGAAGTTGTTACTGTTACTTCTTCCTCTTCCATGACCACCACGGTCTCGTCCTCGTCCGTTCCCTCGATAGCTTTTATCACCTCCATAATCCTTAAAGGATGCCTGAGTTTTAAGAAGTTGCTCCAAGGGAACTTCTTGTCTCCTCTTGATCTTTCCTTCATGGGCCTGTAAAGAACCCTCTAATTGATCCACCATCATAGAGTCTAAATCTTTAGACTCCTCAATAGCACACACCACAAAATCAAATTAGGTGTTAAAGTGCGAAGGATCTTTTCTACCACACGGACATCTTCAATGTCCTCCCCGTATCTTCTTAATTGATTCACAACAACCTTCACTTTTGAACAATAATCCGAAATGCATTCGGATTCCTTCATTTTTAAAACTTCAAAATAAGCCCTTAGAGTTTGAAGTTTTACCTTCCTCACCTTGTCAACTCCTTGTAGAGAATTTTGTAAAATCTCCCAAGCTTCCTTTGAGGTGGTAGCATCGACAACCTTCTCAAACATGGCATCATCCAAACATTGGTGGATGAGCGTGAGGGCTTGTTGATCCTTCTTCCTTATCTTCGTCAAGACATCTT
The DNA here is from genome assembly GCA_005239505.1 of Nicotiana paniculata. Classification (NCBI taxonomy): domain Eukaryota; kingdom Viridiplantae; phylum Streptophyta; class Magnoliopsida; order Solanales; family Solanaceae; genus Nicotiana; species Nicotiana paniculata. The sequence continues at coordinate 20,726 of MDKI01138151.1, read as the reverse complement.
TTTCATTTTGAGGCATAGCTTCCTCATTATCGGGTTTTGCATACTGTCACGACCCAAATTTCCCTCCGTTAGGTAACGTGATGGCACCTAGTCTTAGGGACTAGGTAAGCCTAATAATTCACTGAACAACAACCATGATACAGAAAATATACAACACTCTCGATATGAAATCATGACGAAATTACACTTTCCCAAAACCCGGTAGATACAAGTCGTAAGATTTACGAATTCTTTCTATAAATCTAAATACAACTGTCTAGAAATGAGTAAGTACAGTTGGAATAAACAGGAAGGTGACTCTGAAGCCTATGGACGCAGCAACAGGTTTACCCTGGGTCTCCTCATCAACGATGATCCATGCAGCTACTAAAGGGCAATACCTAGATCTTTGCAAACGAAAATGAACAGAAGAGTAGTATGAGCACACCACAACGATGCCTAGTAAGTATCAAGACTAACCTCGGTGGAGTAGTGACGAGGACTAGTCAAGACACCACTGGTCTACAAAAAAGAGCTGACGTGTATATAGAAGTAACCGAACACTACATCTATCTAAGAACCCACGGGATAATTTACAACAACAACAATATAATGCGGAAGGAAATTACAGAAAAATAATCACGAAACAGCACAAAATACACAGAAAGCTGGACAACAAGGACAAGCCAAACCAGAAGAAAACACAATGCACTAGAGAACCGCACAACTCAAATCTACATTTATTTAATCACATCGAACCTTAGCCATTAAATTCCATAAACTGGTGGAAACCCTTAAACACACAATCATATGGAAAGCTTTGCAAGAAAAATCATTTTAATATAAGAAGATTTCCTTTGAAAACATACTTTCTCCAATATATATATAAGTATATGTACTAGAGAGAATTACGTAAGACATAGTTTTCTTTCAAAATACAAAGCTTCCAAAGATGCTTTCCCAAATAAAGACTTCCAAGTATCATCTTAAGCAAGACTGGTGCTTTTAAAATATACCTTCGTTGTAAAAGCCTTCAGATATAATCGTTCCGAAACAATTACTTTTCAATAATATTTTCCAGTAAAATCTGGTAATCATAGTCTCCTCCAGGTAAATCTATCGGAACTCAGTCCGCACTCAAAAATGGTTTTAGCAATAATCGTAGGAAGGGATCAGTATGAATATACGGATTAAGACCACGGAATGTTAACTCTTAAACAAATGCAGTAAATATCAAACAAGGACACGAAAAACTATAAGGCAAAGACAAGAGCACGACATGTCCCCTCGTGCTAAAATAAATAATCACTCGGAACGGAATGTCCCCTCTTGCATAACCTCACAATCACTCGGCACGAAATGTCTGCTCGTGCATAAATAAATAAATAAAAACTCGGCACGGAATGTCCCTCGTGCTAAAACAACATAACATGGCACGAAATGACCCCTTGTGCTAAACAACATAAACATGGCACAGAATGTCCCCTTGTGCTAAACAACATAAACATGGCACGAAATGTCCCCTCGTAATAAACAACATAAACATGGCATGGAATGTCCCCTCGTGCTAGATAACATAAACATGGCACGGAATATCCCCTCGTGCTAGATAACATAAACATGGCATGGAATGTCCCCTCGTTCTAAACAACATAGACATAGCACAGAATGTTCCCTCGTGCTAGATAACATAATCATGACATGGAATGTCCCCTCGTGCTAAACAACATAAACATCGCACGGAATGTCCCCTCGTGCTAAACAACATAAACATCGCACGGAATGTCCCCTCGTGCTAGATAAATAAATAAATACACAACAAATCGATGAAACACATTAACAATAGAAACCGTAAATTACAATGTCCCGGCAAGGGAATCAACAACACAACCAACATCATAATAGCACAACAATAATAGAAAACACACAGTCCCGGCAAGGGATTCAACAAAGAAAAATAATACCATCCTGGCATGGAAAAAAACAGCTATAACCAATCTCGCCTAAGCAATTCACTTTACGGAATAAAACTCAGCTCAAACGAAGGCCCTGCAATAGGCAACATCAGGAAAGCAGCAGTAACATAATTATTTATCAAGTAGACCCAAGTAGCACATAAGAGAAAATTCATATAAATCACGATGTGAGACTCACGGGCATGCTTGACTCTAATGTACGAATATTCTAACAACGACTAAACAACTACAAAGCTAGATAACAGTAGTATAGTCAGTTGAGCAGTTTTAGAAAGCAATATAGCGTGAAGGTGCAAGCAATAAAATATTCAGTTAAGTCAATTAAGATCAAATAGCCAATGAAGGGATTCAAAAAAATAAGTAATTCTAATTTAAACAGGAAAGGATGAAGTAAACAACCAAGGATACAATTATAAGAATTACAACTCCTACACATGTAACATAAGAACCTACGAATCCAAAAAGGTCAATCTATTAGCAAATAAGTCCGAGTACACACTCGTCACCTCGCATACACGGACTACAGTCAACAAAGAAGACTCAACCCTAAGGGGGAGCTCCCCCACACAAGGTTAGGCAAGATACTTACCTCAAAGACGACAACCGAAATACTCAAAAGTAGACTTCTCGGGCGAAAAGACCTCCGGACGTCTCAAAACCAACAAGAACAGCTTCAAAATGCAGATAACACGTATAAGGAATGATTACGAATAATAAAGTTTCAATCTTTACTAATTTATAAAAATCAACCCAAAAGTCGACCCCCGGGCCCGCACCTCGGAACCCGATAAATTTTACAAATTCCGATTACCTATTCCGATCGAGTTCACCCATACCAAATTTATCCAAATCCGATGTCATTTGGTAATTCAAATCATGAATTTTCAATTTAGAAATTTTCTTTCAAAACCCCAAGTTTCTTCAACCAAAAACACGAATTAAATGATAAAAATAATAACTAATTCATGAAATATATTTAATTATGGTGGAAGAACACTTACCCATTTGATTTGTGTGAGAAACCGTCAAGAAATCGCCCAAAACCGAGCTCTAGAACTCAAAATGTGATAAAATGGCTTAACCCTTGTTTTGAAATTAAAAACTGTTCTGCCCAGATATTCAATGAACCGAGATCACGGGAGTGAGACTGCGATCGCGTAGAGGAAAATATTACGAGCCTGAATCGAATCTATGTGATCGCGACGATGTGAATGCGAATGCTGAGAAGGAGGCTATAGACTTCTGCGATCGCGAATATAACAATGCGATCGTAGTGAAGGAAGATAGGGCGGCCCAACAATGCTATGCGATCACGTTAGTGAGCATGCGACCGCGAGGGAGAAGGGAAACGACTTCCGCGATAACGAACCTGACAATGCGATCGCGTAGAAGGAAAAATCTTGGCATTTCAAAAGACTCTATGCGATCGCAACTAATCCTACGCGATCGCATAGAAGGAAACCAGAAGGCAAACTTCAGCAGTTCAATAATAAAGAAAATGGACCCGACACTCATCCGAAACACACCCGAGGCTCCCGGGACCCCGTCCAATCCCACACACAAGTCATGTAACCTAACACGGACTCGCTCGAGGTTACAAAACACATCACATAACACTAAAACAAGGAATCAAACCAAAAATTAAAACTTAGAAATTTCAAAACTTCAAATATCAAGACTCGCGCCGAAACCTACCAAATCCACCTGGAACGACATGAAATTTTGCAGGCAAGACCCAAATGACACAACGGACCTACAACCACTCTCGAAGTTCCATTTCGAGCCTGATATCAAAATTTCACCTATCGGCCCTAATCGCCGAAAATCTAACTTTCGCCAACTTACCTCAGATCACTCTACGGACCTCCAAATCAACTTCCGGACGCACGCCTAAGTCCAAAATCATCATATGAAGCTGTTGGCATTAACCAAAACTCATTCCGAGGCCGTTTACTCAAAATTCAAACCCTCGGTCAACTTTCCTAACTTAAGCTTCAAAATATAAAAATTCTCCCCTAATTCGACTCCGGCTTATCCGGTAACTGAATCAAACCACGCACACAGGTCGATGTACATAAGGTGAAGTTGATCATGACCTTATACCACTGAGCGACGCTTAAATTCTCAAAACGACCGGTCGGGTCGTTACATTCTCCCCTTCTTAAAACAAACGTTCGTCCTCGAACGTGTCAAGATCCACATTCAATTCATCCAATCACTGATTCCACGATTCCAACACACACCCGCAGGTGATCCCACGTCACCCCAACCTATATAAGTCTGATGAAACCATCACAACTACAATTTAGCCTTCTTATCAACTCCAATAAGCCTCATACCTCAATTTCTCACCTTATACTCCTTTCTCAAAAGACCCGATTCTAAATCTATATCCGCCATCAGCCTCAATTAGCTGTGTCAACTTCGGTCTACACTCATAAGGCACAACCACACAATAGCTCGTCACGAATAGGCTCAAATAGCACTTTTGATTACCATAACTGCCCGAAATCAACTCAACATTGGCAATTGCCCCACATATGGAAGGGCTCCGCTCCAAACCCCATAATACTGATAAAGAAGCAATAAACACGAAGACTTCATTATTAGGCACCCAAATCACCAAGCCATATCTAGCACCACCCGGCATACATCCCGCAAACCAAAACTAAAGAATCACATAACGAAAATGAATGAATATGAAAAGAGAGGAATATAAAGGACTATCAAACAAGACCATAGGCATAAATCTCTGTCAATATTAACTTACCAAAAGCAATATAACAAAGAAGAAGCAAATCATATGAACAAATCACAAGGATTCCATCTTGATAAAATTTCCACCGCGGTACTGACCCGGTCTAAGTATATCAAATCAAAAATTTCATGAGGACCTCGCCCTCAACTCAAAATCACATATTGAAAACATATCATGCCAATTGAAATTTCTCCCTTAAGATCATCTCGGCTGATAGAAGTCATAATACTAACTGAACTCACACCTCAATGGAGTATCAAATCACAGCCAGTAAACAAATTACTCAAGAAAATCATATAAAGCTCACCATAATGAATAATAAGGACTCACCTCTAGTTTCACCACTAGCAAAGATGAACAAAAACAGCGGTAGACACATCTACTACTCATAAAATTTCCCAACAGGAGAAAACACAAAAATAGAGTGCAAAACATGAAACTCACTCATAAATGAAACAACAAATAAGGGAACTCGTCCCGATCAGCGTAACTATAATGGAATACGATTGGTTCCCCTCTATAGCACATCAAAAAAACCTGAGTGATGATATCGACGGGTCGGGCCTCCCCCTCTTGGGCGCCCTCTACCCACCTGAATACCCTGCTATAACACACTTACCTGAACCCTGGAACGATCTCTCACCATGTGGCTCATCTCCACATAGAAAACAATCTCTCTGCCAACGTGGCTGTAGAAACCACACAATACGGGTCCTGTGAGACCCAGGAGTACCTGAGAACTCCCATGCAAAGCTGATAATGCAACTGAACTGGTTGACCCATAAAATCTCTACCGTATCGTACTCTGCCTACATAATAAGGAACAGTAGATCTCTGAGGCCTATGTGCCTTCTAACTGAAGCAACCAAGCGAGATATAAAACTGGCCAACTCACTGAATCTGATGACGTACTCTAATACAGACATAGCGCCCTGACACAACTGCTCAAACTCTGTGCGCTCTGCATCTCGGAGGGACTGGGTGCAACTCCCTCAATGACATCTCTGGAACATGAATACATGCAAGTGAAGCTGACTTGGCTGGGCTACTCCACTCATGTGCCCACTACTACTGACAAGCCCACTACTCTGAACCTGAGACGTGACAAAAGAAATCCTTCTCGTCCCCACCATATCCGAAGTACGAAGGATATAGTGGCACTCCTCCAGAAAACCCTGGCATCATTTGTCGCCAATCCACTGAAATATATGAGGGTGGTATTTCCTGTACCTTTAAATTCTCAAGGTGCTCTTCTCCTAATGTTGCTGCTCTAACCACGGCTGAACGAAAACCACATGTTGTGCTGCCATGACAACTGGGACCTGACCCACACAGCCTTGCTGCTCTGGAGTGTAGACGATGTGAGTCCGAACTCCTCTCAGATCTGTGGAACAACTGGTGCACTAGAATCAGTCCCGCTTGAGTCACTGTGCTAGTCATACTCAAACTGCACCCATGTTTTCCTGAAGTACGGGGTAGCAGCAGGCACCTCCAGTACCTGTCCCCCAACTAGAACTACTGGCGACTTCTCAACGGTTGTTCTGGTAGACATCTTCGTTGCAGCACATGCTCCTCATCGACCTCTGTCTCTGATCCTTGCGACCTTTACTCTGGGGTAACGTCATCAGGAACCGCAGTTTGTGTTCTCACCATCAGTGAGAGAATGGATCAAAAATTTCAAATTTCAGGGTCAATGAACTCGTACGATAGGAATGAAGGAAGTGAAATCATCCTAATAGTTCTGTAGCCTCTCGAAGCTAAATACAGACGTTTCCGTACCGATCTGCAAGACTCTACTAAACTCGTTTCTGAGTCGTAGCACCTATGAAACTAGAGCTCTGATACCAACTTGTTACGACCCAAATTTTCCTTTGTTGGGTAGCGTGATGGCACCTAGTCTTAGGGACTAGGTAAGCCTAACAATTCACTGAACAACAACCATGATATAGAAAATATACAACACTCTCGATATGAAATCATGACGAAATTACACTTTCCCAAAACCCGGTAGATACAAGTCATAAGCTTTACGAATTCTTTCTACAAATCTAAATACAACTGTCTAGAAATGAGTAAGTACAGTTAGAATAAACATGAAGGTGACTCCGAATTTACCTTGAGTTTCCTCATCAACAATGATCCATTCAGCTACTAACGGGCACTACCTGGATCTGTGCAAACGAAAATGCACAGAAGAGTAGTATGAGCACACCACAGTGGTGCCCAGTAAGTATCAAGGCTAACCTCGATGGAGTAGTGACAAGAACTAGTCAAGACACCACTGATCTACAAAAAAGAACTGACGTGTATATAGAAGTAACCAAACACTACATCTATCCAAGAACCACAGGATAATTTACAACAACAACAATATAATACGGAAGGAAATTACAAAAAATAACCATGAAACAACACAAAATACACCGAAAGCTGGACAACAAGGACAAGCCAAACCAGAAGAAAACACAATGCACTAGAGAACCGCACAACTCAACTCTACATTTATTTAATCACATCGAACCTTAGCCATTAAATTCCATAAACTGGTGGAAACCCTTAAACAAACGATCATATGGAAAGCTTTGCAAGAAAAATCATTTTAATATAAGAAGATTTCCTTTGAAAACATACTTTCTCCAAAATAAATATAAGTATATGTACTAGAGAGAATTACGTAAGACATAGTTTTCTTTCAAAATACAAAGCTTCCAAAGATACTTTCCCAAATAAAGACTCCAAGTATCATTTTAAGCAAGACTGGTGCTTTTCAAATATACCTTCGATGTAAAAGCCTTTAGATATAATCGTTCCGAAACCATTACTTTTCAATAATATTTTCTAGTAAAATCTCGTAATCATAGTCTCCTCCAGGTAAATCTATCGGAACTCAGTTCGCACTCAAAACTAATTTTGTCAATAATTGTAAGAAGGGATCAGTATGAATATCCGGATTAAGACCACGGAATGTTAACTCTTAAACAAATGCAGTATATATCAACCAAGGACATGGAAAACTATAATGCAAAGACAAGAGCACGACATGTCCCCTCATGCTAAAATAAATAATCACTCGGCACGGAATGTCCCCTCTTGCATAACCTCACAATCACTCGGCACAGAATGTCTCCTCGTGCATAGATAAATAAATAAACACTCGGCACGGAATGTCCCCTCGTGCTAAAACAACATAATCATGGCACGAAATGTCCCCTCATGCTAAACAACATAAACATGGCACGAAATGTCCCCTCGTGCTAAACAACATAAACATGGCACGAAATGTCCCCTCGTGCTAAACAACATAAACATGGCCCGGAATTTCCCCTCGTAATAGATTACATAAACATGGCACACAATGTCCCGTCGGGCTAGATAACATAAACATGGCACGGAATGTCCCCTAGTGCTAGATAACATAATCATGGCACGAAATGTCCCCTCGTGCTAAACAACATAAACATGGCGCGGAATGTCCCCTCGTGCTAAACAACATAAACATGCCACGGAATGTCCCCTCGTGCTAGATAACATAAACATGGCACGAAATGTCCCCTCGTGCTAGATAACATAAACATGGCACGAAATGTCCCCTCGTGCTAGATAACATAAACATGGCACAGAATGTCCCCTCGTGCTAAACAACATAAACATGGCACGGAATGTCCCCTCGTTCTAAACAACATAAACATGGCACGAAATGTCCCCTCGTGCTAGATAAATAAATAAATACACAACAAATCGACGAAAAACATTAACAATATAAACCGTAAATTACAATGTCCCGGCAAGGGTCAACAACACAACCAACATCATAACAACACAACAATAATAGAAAAGACACCATCCCGGCAAGGGAGTCAACAAAGAAAAACAATACTATCCCGGAAAGGAAAAAAACAGCTATAACCAATCTCGCCTAAGCAATTCACTTTACGGAATAAAACTCAGCTCAAACGAAGGCCCTGCAATAGGCAACATCAGGAAAGCAGCAGTAACATAATTATTTATCAAGTAGACCCAAGTAGCACATAAGAGAAAATTCATATAAATCACGATGTGAAACTCACGGGCATGCTTGACTCTAATGAACGAATATTCTAACTACGACTAAACAACTACGAAGCTAGATAACACTAGTATACTCAGTTGAGCAGTTTTTGAAAGCAATATAGCGTGAAGGTGAGAGCAATAAAATATTTAGTTAAGTCAATTAAGATCAAATAGCCAACGAAGGGATTAAAAAAATAAGTAATTCTAATTTAAACAGGAAAGGATAAAGTAAACAACCAAGGATCCAATTATAATAATTACAACTCCTACACGGGTAACATAAGAATCTACGAATCCAAAAAGGTCAATCTATTAGCAAATAAGTCCGAGTACACACTCGTCACCTCGCATACACGGACTACAGTCAACAAAGAAGACTCAACCCTAAGGGGGAGTTCCCCCACACAAGGTTAGGCAAGATACTTACCTCAAAGACGACAACCGGAATACTCAAAAGTAGACTTCTCGGGCTGAAAGATCTCCGGACGGCTCAAAACCAACAAGAACAACTTCAAAATGCACATAACATGTATAAGGAATGATTCCGAATAATAAAGTTTCAATCTTTACTAATTTATAAAAATCGACCCAAAAGTCGACCCCCAGGCCCGCACCTCGGAACCCGATAAATTTTTACAAATTCCGATTACCCATTCCGATACGAGTTCACACATACTAAATTTATCCAAATCCAATGTCATTTGGTCATTCAAATCATGAATTTTCAATGTTGAAATTTTCTTCCAAAAACCTAAGTTTCTTCAACCAAAAACACGAATTAAATGATAAAAATAATAACTAATTCATGAAATATATTTAATTATGGTGGAAGAACACTTACCCATTTGATTTGTGTGAGAAACCGTCAAGAAATCGCCCAAAACCGAGCTCTAGAACTCAAAATGTGATAAAATGGCTTAACCCTTGTTTTGAAATTAAAAACTGTTCTGCCCAGATATTCAATGAACCAAGATCACGGGAGTGAGACTGCGATCGCGTAGAGGAAAATATTACGAGCCTGAATCGAATATATGTGATCGCGACGATGTGAATGCGAATGCTGAGAAGGAGGCTATAGACTTCTGCGATCGCGAATATAATAGTGCGATCGCAGTGAAGGAAGATAGGGCGGCCCAACAATGCTATGCGATCACGTTAGTGAGCATGCGACCGCGAGGGAGAAGGGAAACGGCTTCTGCGATAACGAACCTGACAATGCGATCGCGTAGAAGAAAAAATCTTGGCATTTCAAAAGACTCTATGCGATCGCAACTAATCCTACGCGAACGCATAGAAGGAAACCAGAAGACAAACTTCAGCAGTTCAATTATAAAGAAAATGGACCCGACACTCATCTGAAACACACCCGAGGCCCTCGGGACGCCGTCCAATCCAACACACAAGTCATGTAACCTAACACGGACTCGCTCGAGGTTTCAAAACACATCACATAACACTAAAACAACGAATCAAACCAAAAATCAAAACATAGAAATTTCCAAACTTCAAATATCAAGACTCGCGTCGAAACCTATCAAATCCACCAGGAACGACATGAAATTTTGCAGGCAAGACCCAAATGACACAACGGACCTACAGCCACTCTCCAAATTCCATTCCGAGCCCGATATCAAAATTTTACCTATCGGTCGAAATCGCCGAAAATCTAACTTTTGCCAACTTACCTCAAATCACTCTACGGACCTCCAAATCAACTTCCGGGCGCACGCCTAAGTCCAAAATCATCATACGAAGATGTTGGTGTTAACCAGAACTGATTCCGAGGCCGTTTACTCAAAAGTCAAACCCCGGTCAACTTCCCTCACTTAAGCTTCAAAATTTAAATATTCTCCCCTAATTCGACTCCGGCTTATCCAGTAACTGAATCTAAGCACACACATAGGTCGATGTACATAAGGTGAAGCTGATCATGACCTTATACCACTGAACGAAGCTTAAATTCTCAAAATGACCGGTCAGTTGTTACATTCGCTCTGTCTCCAATTTCCCACACATCCTGAGAGCCAAGAATGGCTTTCATACGTAGACACCATTTTTCATAATTATCTTTTGTGAGACGGGGTTACTGAAAACACATTGGAGCATTATTCGCCATAGCTCTGATACCACGTTGTTGGGGGAATAAATAATATTATTCCCGCTCAGGAATAATATCCACGGTAAATAATAATAACACAAGAGAGTAACAACGACACCAAATCTTTTAACGGGGTAAATACAATACCCGAGATGAGCAATATAACCCCTATAATATTACAACTTAGTAATGCCAAGAGACTACTACAACTTCGAAAGAAATAACACTCTTTATTTTAAGCACCTCACTATAATATTACTCTCACTCACTATTTATCTCACAGGCTACAATTTGTGGATTACTCTCTCTAACTCTCTGTTGCTTCTCTCGATTTGGTGTACATAAACTGAATGAGAGAGACTCCTTTTATAGTAAAACTTGCCAAGCTCTAAACCAATCAAATTGCTTTATTTTGTTGCAATTTGATCCGCAAGTTGTCGTCGTCGAGAACAAGATTTGCAACTTGCAAAAACCATTCAGAAAACCAATTTACCAAATTGGTTTTACATTGTTGTTGCCGCCCACAATCGTTACTTGTTTCATCCAATCACATTTATCTCTTTTTTTTTTTTTTTTAATTTCTTTATTTATTTGGTTAGGTCCCACAGTTTCACCCCTTCTACGTATACTATTTACTTCTTTTAGTAAACCTGGAAATGCTAGGTTTAATATTACAAGCCTTAATTCATAGCTCTAGAATATAGAACTATACTTTTAATATGAGGAATATCGCAATTATAATGGTAAATCTAAGATTTCACCAGTTAGAGTTACTTAACAAATATAAAAAATACACATTGTAAATTATAGTTTTTAATATATTTATTTTAAGAATAAAAAATATATAATTATCTTATGCTCAATATATTGAAAGTAATATCTATCACTCATGGATTAAAACATTACCCATTCATTGATAAGGCTGCATATTTTTTGTTAGTTGAAGTTGTATATATATATATATATATGCTTATCCGGAAAGAGGACATTGAAGTTGTATATATATATATATGCTTATCCGGAAAGAGGACATATAACATTTTATACCTCCTTCTGTTGTTTTGGGTGATGGAATCACAATGTTGTATTATATCCGAGATAAGGTTCAACCCCTTTGATTGCACCTTTTTGGAATACAACACCACCAAAATAATCTAACTTTGTAAGGAATGTGCAACTAAAATTTTTATTCATTTTCTCTTTTAAAAGTCAAACCAAGCATGTGCAACACATCAATTTTTCGTCCGTTGCATCGCTCTTGCTTTTACCAACGGAGTGAAACAAGAAGTTGAGTCAGTCTTAGTCAAAAAGTTTAGAGAAACACTTACCAAAGGAGCACTAACTTGATATTCTCTTCTCCCTTAAAACTCTATTGATTCTTTTGTTGAGCTTGAAGATTCTTTCATAAAAGCATATCCGGGTGCGCAAAAAGTCGAGAAAAGAATGGAGGACATATTTAAAATAAAAAACAGAAGACACAGAACTACCCGTGAATTTGTAGATAGGTTTCAATGAGAAAGAATGCTACTAGAAATATCTATATACTAGAACTTCAAATTATCTTGTGATATATGCACGAGTGTACTAAAATATATCTCACAAGACGAAACTATAATTTAGAAAATATCATAAACTAGCAAAATCCTCCATACTTGCTATCTTTAATTGATTACTTTGCCCCCAACTGATATCTTCCCTCCTTAATTCATACATATTTTGCTACAAAAATAACGATTAAGAAAATTATGTTACATGAAAAAGTTATCCATTTGAGCTCATTTTTACTATATTAAGATGCTCCTCTTCAATACTATTATTATTAATAATTAATATCGGATTGATACTTGTAACAACTTGTTTATAGCTATAAAAACATAATGGCTCTTTTTAATTTTTCCCTTTATCTTCAGGATAAAAATGAAGAACTGTTTGGTTATATTACATGCAAAATTATACATTTGAGTTCATTTAGACGATATTAAGATGGTATTCTTCAATCATACTATTAATATCGGATTGAGACATGTAACAACTTGTTTTTTAAGAAACTCGCCATCTAAAATTAATTAGAGGCTTCTAACAAGTAGTGACAGTAGTAGTATAATTTTAGATTTATAGAAACTTGATATCTTAAAGAGGTTACCTTAAAATCCAACCCAGTAAGCGGTCTAAGGGAATGTTTGTCCATTGCATCCTCTCATTTCCTTGATCCCAATAAAATAAGTCAACACCATTGTGTTCAACTTCTCCATATTTAATTTTCAAAGCTAGTTAAGTTAAAGAGATTTCATGCTTGAAAATATTTAACGTCATAATGAATAGTGATAAATGATAATAAAGCAGTAAGTTTGTGAGTGGTGTCACGACCCAAAATTCACTATAGATCATGATGGCGCCTAACATCGCCGTAACGCAATCCAACACTGAATATTTAACTTAATTACTCATTTTAGTATTTTTGAAATCATAACTTTCATCAATTAAATAGTAATAAATGAAATTTACAGGGTTACTGATAATGTTTTCATAACTACAATAAAGGACAACCCATAACCACCCCAATACTCGGTGTCACAAGTGCATGAGCATCAACAAGAAAATAAAATAAAATACAACATCTGTCTGAGATACAAATTAGACAGGACAATACAAATAACTCTGATGGAGACTCTGCAGGTTGTGGATCGTAACATGAAATGTAGCTCACGGTATGTCCCCGCAATAGCCGCGCCTCTATGCCCAAAAGATCACCATACATATATGTACCTACACAAAAATATGCAGCAAATGTAGCATGAGTACGTAAATCAACGCATACCCGGTAAGTATCTAGCCTAACCCAAGAGAAGTAGTGACGAGGGGTCGATATCGAACCATTGATACATCTATTATACTGTCGAGGCAAAAAACCCGCCCCAATGAGAGTGTGGTACATAGTTCTGCCGAGGCGAACAACTTGATCCCATCAAAATCTGTCTGTGGGTCGAACGACACGAACCATAGATGTATTTCTCATGCCAAGGTAAATGACTCAATCCCGTTAGAAGAAGAATCTTTTACGGGTCCTTGACTGCACTCACGAAGGAACATAAGAGTTATAAGGAGCTTTGAGTAAACTTTTCGATGGGAATGCATAATGCGGGAGAAATTCATAAGAGGAGAATAGTTATTCTGTGGCTAATCGTGAACTTGTCAAATCTCTACAATAGCAAGTCTATCACTCCACGTCCGTTTAGCCTCAAGTCTTAATGCGAAGTAAAAGAATTTAATAGATAACCCAAATAGTACTTTTAGAGTATGTCGTGAACTTGAGTCTACTCGGACAATAACATGAATGTAGCTACGTACGGACTCGTCACCTCGTGAAAACGTAGCCCCCGCAACAAGTAACACATATAAATTACAACACCTAGGGGTAGTTTCCCTCTCATAGAGATAGGCATGAGACTTACCTCGCTCCGAAGTTCCATAACCGGCTCCAACGCTGCTCTAACACCTCAAACTGGTGTGTGCCACTCCAAAACTAGTCAATCAATGAGAAAACAATAAAAATATACTCTAATACACATAATAAATCAATTTATAACATTTCTCAACTCCGCTCGAAAAGTCAATAAAGTCAACTATCTGGCCACACATGCCCGAAATTAAAATTCATTGAAGATAAATATACCCATAACTCATATGGTCTATATCCGGAAAATAATCAAATTTTGTCCATGAATTGACCCTTAAATCAAGGATTTACCATTTCTTAACTTTGAGGCTCAAAATCTCAATTTCTACAATTAAAACATGGATAAAAATAACAACCAACGAAAATAATCATGGAGAAACATCAAAATAAAGGTGAGATATTTACCCCTTGTTGAGAAGAGAACAACGCCGCAAAATTCAACTAACTGGAGCTCTAGAACTCAAGATATGCCCAAAATACTAAAATTCTCTGTTTAACAGTGTCCTGCCGATTTTTCTTCTTCCCGTTCGCATAGAACAGTTCTTCGCGTCGAACTATCAACCCATACTTCCTTCTTCACGTTTGTGGGACATTCCCCGCGCTCACGAAGAACATAACAACTTTGAAACATAACAATGATCCATCTGTGGTACATTAAAAATCAGGCTTCCAGTGTGTCAAAGTTCCCAAGGGCCTCAGGGACTCAAGGCAATGCTCACACCAGAACCACATTCAGAAGGTAATTCATACAAGATTGGAAAACTAGCTCCAATGTGTCAGATTTAACCAAGTGCGTGCAATATATCAGTTTTTTGTTCCTTGCATTGTACTATTTTCCTTAAAATCTAGCCTTGTAAGGAATGTCCAACAAAATACTTTATTAATTTTATGTTCTACATGCCAAATAAATCACGTGCAATACATCAATATTTCGTCCCTCGCTTCGCTTTCGCCTCCTCAAAATATAATTGTGTAAGAAATGTCCAACAAAAACCTTTATTAATTTTCTCATCTTCAAGTTAAACCAAGTACGGTCTAGCTCACACGATCCATGTTGGTTCTGCTGGTCCCATTGCGCTTTGTCTAGTTAACAATTGACATTGTTTGCCCATGCTTGATTGACTAATTATGGTAAAACCTTCATATGACTTGGTCAGCATCTGTAAAACATTTCATGAGCGACAGAGGCATGGGAGACCTAAACCGGCTCTCACCCAATTTGATGCCCACATTTTATGTTGACATATGACAAAATTGATTTGCATGATTGATATTTAGTGTTGACATATACTAAAATTTTATTAATTTTCTCTTCAAGTTAAATCAAGTTCGCGCAACACATTAATTTTTTGTTCCTTGCATCTTTCTTTTTTCTTAAAATCAAAATAATCTAACTTTGTAAGGAATGTGCAACTAAAACTTTTATTAATTTTCTCTTTTAAAAGTCAAACCAAGCATGTGCAACACATCAATTTTTCGTCTGTTGCATCGCTCTCTCTTCCTTATGATATAACAGTGTAAGGAATGTCCAACAAAAAACTTTATTAATTTTATTTCTACAAGTCAAACAAAGCAAGTGCAACAGATTAATTTTTCGGCCCTTGCATCTGTCACGCCTCAAATATGGGGAAGCGTGGTTGGCACCCTGTGCCATACTGGCCCTAGTGAACCACTATGTAACTCATTTTTTTCTTCTACAACTATCATGGTTGGCCACAACTCATAATGTATAACTATAAGTGAGAAAATGCTATATTAATGAATCATCGTTCTTTAAACAAGAATACATAGGAGCCATCAAGACCTATGACATACTGTACAATTTGAACATTTGTGTCTACAAACCCACTAAGATTATCTAACATCGATTGGGATAGGGTACCGACCTACCCATAAGTCTGTAGCAAAACTTTGATACGATGACTTATACACTCGGTTGAACTCCGAATAAGGCAGAGTCTTACCGATCCTTCGCTGAATGCTAACCTTGTCTACTATGAGGGCTCGTCAAACTGATTATCTATACCTGCAGACATGAATGCAGTGTTCCTAGGCAAAAGGACGTCAGTACGAATAATGTACCAAGTATGTAAGTCATTTATGTCAGTATATAAAGGACCTGGAAGAAACATGAAGCAATGGACTCAACCTGTAAGTCTGGATAACTCTGTAAATCATGAAATACTTATGGTGTTCATGCATATGCGTATGAAAGTCATGTCGTGCATAACTACATGTGTGCATAACATCATCAAGACTCTAAGGACATCCCATCATATCATCTCGGCCATTGTGGAAAAAATCATCAACATAACAGCTGATCATGGGTTGTGAGTATATAATGCCATGACCTTTTCCCATATCCCATATACATACATATATATATATATATATATACATACATACATACATATGCGTATATAACACCATCTGGTCATGGGTCAATGTACATGTATGAGAGAATGCAGTACATGAGAAGTATGCCAATAAAATCTTTCGTAACGTTATATAACCATTATACCATTGATTAATGTCATGAAGTACGCTTTATTAACTTACGTATTTTCTGAGACCCGTGAACAGATGATAGAATAATATGGCACATGGGAAATCAAGAACATAGGAACCTCTAGTATTTTTATGAATAGAGTCATTTATGAAAGTTGTGTGTTTACTCGTTTTGTTTGTATCGTATGGGTCATGCCAAAAGAAAGAAGGGATAGGCGCGCCTCTATGCCCAAAAGATCACCAGACATATATGTACCTAAGCAAAAATATGAACACTTACTAGTTGTCATGAACCAAATTTCCAACCTAAGGGATTGTGATGGCGCCTAACACAAAGGGTAGTATCAGTACAACCGACCCTATGTACTGAGTAAGTGCCGAGCCTAACCTCGGCGAGGTAGTGACGAGGCTAAGACGGGGCTTTTAACAATAAACCTATGATATTAATATATATACGATAACACCATAAAATAATTCTACACGAACAAGAAAATATACCTGAGACAATAATTGTAAAATATGAAGGAAATCTAAACTCATCAATTCAAATACTGCAACAATAATAAAATAACACAACCGCCTCTTTCAGGCCTCAACTATAACCAAATCCTCAAAATTTCCAAGTTTTTCAAGCTTTATCTTTTAATAAAAGTAGCACCAAAAATATGAAAATAGTAATATAAAATAGAAAGTTTCAAATCTTTGTCTTCCTAAAAATAAAACAGTGAAAATAGTCATTTAGCTTTTCAAAACTTTGATTCTCTTTTTCTTAAAAAAAAATCAGTAAAATATAAACGTAAATATCCTCCCTTATCACTGTCATATATTTATATTTGTCCTGTCCACCCTTATCACAGTCATATATATTTATTTCTCCTGCCCACCCTTATCACAGCCATATATATTTATTTCTTCTGTCCACCCTTATCACAGTCATATATATTTATTACTCCTGTCCACCCTTATCACAGTTATATATATTTTTTTTCTCCTGTCTACCCTTATCACAATCATATATATTTGTTTCTCATGTCCACCCTTATCACAGTCATATTTATTTATTTCTCCTGTCCACCCTTATCACATTCATATATATTTATTTACTTATTTCAACTTTCACGATTAAGGCCAAGCATCTCACAATACTATTATTTCCACAATTTCAACAGAAGATCACATAGCTCGTAAGCTTTAACCAATAACATTTCACAATAAAACCAACCAGAATATAAGTAAACACTATAACGCTGTCAGTCCAGCTCAATATTTATATACTATAATAAACTCAAGAGAACAACCAATATTTTTAACACACTTGCAATAACAATTGGAAATAATTATATGAAACCCAATAACCACGGGAACCTCAACAATTATAAATAATAAACAATATTTTTTTCTCATGACTTTATCATTAACCTCTCAACCATGAAACCAACATGAATATCAAAATATATGCATTTATTTCATAAAAACAATGCCAACCTCTCAACCATGTTTATATCATAAGGAAACCAGCTCAAACAACCAATACTCTTGCCAAATAGTCACAACAATAACTAAAAATAATTCAACAAGGCCAACTACTCATAGAAACAATAATGAACATGTAAAAGTTAAAACAATGATCGAATAAGTGGGGAACGGGAATTGGGATCATGTATAACAACAATTTGGGCGGTGCATAGATACTAATCACCACACCTATACAGTACGCCCATGAATTTCACATTGCAAACAAGTGGGGAGTCCTATTCCCTCAAGCCAAAGTTAGACCAAACAATTACCTTAATTTCGCAGGCTACTTACTGCTCAATTATTGCTTTTCCTTTTGAATTCACCTCTAACTTGCTCGAATCTAATCAAAATTAACTTAATAACATTAACTAATGCTAAAGGAACTAACTTTATTGAAAAATTATAGTTTTTCCTATGTTTTCTAAAAAAAAAAGTGAAAACCCAACCCCGGGCCCGCTTGGTCTAAACTCGGGATTCGGACCAAATTACGTTTACCCATTCACCCACGAACCCAAATATAAAATTAATTTTGAAATCCGACCTAAATTTGAGGTAAAGATTCGATTATTATAAAATTTCCTAATTCTACCCAAAGCCTCAATTTTTACCATGAAAATTCATAAATTTTTTTTTATTCAAAAGTGATGAAAAATAATGGGTAATTGAAGGAGTAAACTTTAGACTTGATTACCTATGACTTGGGGATGATATTTGGTGAAGAAATTCGTTCCTAAGGCTGTGGGGTTCGAAAATTTGAAGAAGAAGAAGTCTACCCGTTTTGTATTTATTTTTCTACCAGCTATTCTGCCTCGTTTCTCGTGCCAAACGATCCCTAAACTCGATTTATTTTGTGTCCAATGTATTCCTTGTGAAATTATAGTTAAGTTAGGCTTTTGAATCACTCAATTTGGCTTTATAATGAAGGAGATATGTAGGTTTTAATATTTGCAATTAGTGCAGATTTTTAATACGCCGTCAGGGGCAATTTCATAATTAAACTGAAAAATCTGGCAACCTTAGTAAAATGCCCATAAAACCCTCATACTATGTCCAAATTCGATGATTCTTTTTGCTACGGGTCCGTAATTATGATATGGATCTAATACTTCATTCAAAACAGAAATCGGGGCTAATTTGTTCAATATGATATCATTTATGCTTGAACAAACGACGTCGAAACATAAGACAGAACGAGCGCAACACAACCCAAACTTATTTGAAACTCACCCGAGCCCTCAGGGCTCTAAATAAAACATGCACGCAAGTATAAAATCATCATACAGACTTTCTCCTGTGATCAAATCATGAAAATAACATGTAAAACAACGAATTAAACCTCAAAACTCATTATTTTCCTCAAGAACACTTATAGTTCATAACTTTTCAACCGGATGTCCGAATCACGTCAAACGAACTCCGTTTTTTTTTTTACCAAATTTCATAGGCAATGCCTAAATATCATAACAAATTTGTAGGGGGCTCCAGAACCAAAATACATGCCCGATACCAATGATTTTAAACATTAATTATTTTCTTTATTTCATAAATATTTCAACAAAATAATTTCTTTCAAAAATTGATTTCTAAGGCTTGGGACCTCGGAATTCATTTCCGGGCATACGCCCGGGTCCCATATTTTACTGCGGACCTTCCGGGATCGTCGAAACATAAATCCGAGTCTGTGTACCCAAAATGTTGACTCAAGTCAACCAAAACCAAATTTTTAATTCTAAAAATTATTATTTCTTATATTTTCACATAAAAGCTTTCTGGTTTCATGCCCAGACTGCACACAAAAATTGAGGTAGTTAAAATTAATTTTATTATAGCTAATAAGTCTATAACGGAGTCTAAATTCATCAAAATGACCCCTTGGGTCATCACAATATCCACCTTTAAAACAAACTTTCGTCCTCGAACGGACATACAAGATTACCTGAATTTGCAAACAAGTGTGATATTTACTCTGCATGTCCGACTTGGACACCCAATTAGCTGCCTCAACGGGATGGCCTCTCCACTACACTCGAACTGAAGGATAACTCACAGACCTCAAATGGCGAACCTGCCGGTCTAAAATGGCTAGCGGCTCCTCCTCACAAGTCAAGTCTTTGTCCAATTGGAAAGAGCCGAAATCTAACACGTGGGACAGGTCACCGTGATATTTTCGGAGCATAGACACATGGAATACAGGATGAACTAAGGATAACCCTGGAGTCAATGCAAGTCTATAAGCTACCTCCCCTACCCTATCAAGAATCTAAAATGGCCCGATATACCTAGGGCTCAATTTACCCTTCTTCCCAAATCTCATAACACTATTTGATGTGTGGCTAGAATTCGTGATTTTAAGCATTATATACCTCGCATTTTATGTGCTTT